>JAMJFZ010000818.1:3710000-3997500 GCA_026225945.1 Cricetomys ansorgei | reverse complement strand
TATATACACGCATGTGTGCACGCACATGAATGTGTGCATGTCTATATACACGCATGTGTGCACGCACATGAATGTGTATATATATACATGTGTGTAGGTATGTGTGTGCGTATATGTGTATGTGTGTGTACATACATGTATATATGCATGCGTGTGATATGTTTGTGTACATGTGTGTGCATGCACATGTGTATGTGTGTACATACATGTATATATGCATGCATGTGATGTGTTTGTTTGTGTGCATGCACACACGTGCACACACATACGTAGAGCCCCACACATCTGGAAGTTTGTTTACGTAAAGATTAAACATAATGTTAAGGAGGGAGCTCTGTCAGTCCAATGCTTTGCCACACCAATGAGGACCGGAGTCCAGATCCCAAGGACTTGTTTGTGATTCCAGCCCTGGGGAGGCAGAGACTTGGGAGCTCCAGGCCAGTGAAGGGCCCTGTGTCAAAAACCTAAAACCAAAAAACCAAGATGGCTGCCTCAGAGGACTGACACCCGAGGCTGACCTCTGGCCTCTGCGCACATGTGTACCCATGCGAGCATACACACTGATTGAAGGCCATAGCTTGCTGATGACATTCCTATTACCTCACCATTCTATATTATCTGAATTATTTTATAAGAGAAGGCTTTTTTTTTTTTTTTCCCTGAGACAGGGTTTCTCTGTTGTAACTCTGGCTGTCCTGGAACTCACTCTGTAGACCAGGCTGGCTTTGAACTCACAGAGATCCATCTGCCTCTGCCTCCTGAGTGCTGGGATTAAAGGCGTGTGCCACCACCTCCCAGCAGAGAAGGCATCTTTTTAAATCCAAGGGCCAACAAGATGGCTCAGAAGGTAAAGGTACTTGTCACTCAAGCCTGGAGACCTGATTCCCATCCCTAGAAAGCTGGGGGAATGTAGATCTGCGGGGAGCAGTTGGCTAGTCAACATAAAGTCCTAGGCTCAAACCTAATAATGGGTTTCAAGCCACGTGTGGTGGCTGAGACTGAGGCAGGAGGATCACATGTTTGAGTCCTGCCTGATCTTCGTAGTGAATACATGTAATTAAATCTAGATTCTGCATATAGAGAACGTTTGGTTTTTTTTAAGATCTCTTTTCATTGTTGTTGTCTCTTTATGTAGCCCTGGCTGGCCCAGAACTCAGAGATCCGCCTGCCTCTGCCTCCCGGGCCCTGGAATTCAATGTGAGAGACTACACCTGGCCAAGACACCATTTTAATGACTTTTATTTCTTATGTTTATTTATCGTGTTGGGGGGTTGCATGTGTGACGCGGTACGTGTGTGGCAATCAGAGGACAACTTGCAAGGAGCTGGATCACTCCTACCAAGCTGGTCCAGGCTTGGCAGCAAGCACCTTTACCCACCAAGCCATCTTGCCTGATCCAGGATCAGCTTTTAACAGTAAAAAGTATAGCAGAGCTCAGATCCCAGCGAGTTCCAATCTGCCCTGGAGGACTATCCAGCCGAGGTCAGGGGCTGGCTCCTGCTTCTCCTCAGCCATGCCGGAGAAGGCCCCGTCCAGGCGACTGATGCATGTGGGTCGGTGGCCCTGGCTGCATCCAGGGTGGCTTCTGCCAGTAGCTTCCTCCTCTTCTTTCAAATTTGCCTGTTAACTTTCTCACACATCCTTGGGAGCCTTGAGCTTTGAGATTCTGGTGCTCTGGAGGCTTGAACCCCGCGAACAGACGCCCAGGGTAGGCAGTCTGCACACATGCCCAGAGCTCCCTTTGGTAGCTGAGTTAGATCCTGTGATGTACATTCTCAGTCCATCTTTGCCGGTGGAGACCACCCCCACACCCCCTAGGTGATTTGAGTCCTGGAGTTCAGAGCCTAGCCTTCCTGTCAGGCTGTCTGCTAGTCACACCTTCCTCCCTAGCTGTTGGTTGGGGAAAATTGCACAAGAATCACATTTTTTAGTAAGATAAAGCAGAAGCTTCCCGGGCCCTCTGCGCCCTTGAGGCCACGGTGAGATGGTGGGAGTCGTAGCCCAGCACTGACCACAGGGCCCACGGCCTCCCCTGGGCATGACCCTGCCACTGCTTCCTCTGTCTGGCCTATGGTCTCCTTCTATTGCTGATGAGGGAAGCAACATCCAGCTATAGGGAAGTGCCCTGTCCGCTACAGCCAAGGCCTTCTCAGGAGGGAAGGAGGTAATGGGGATGGTAGGGGTGGTCCCCAATGTGATTGCTGCCCTGCTTCATTCCTGGCCGCAGGAATCTGGCCTGCCCTTTTCTCTGGGACACTGAGTCAGTGGGACCAGGGGACGTGTGAATGAGAGAGGCCCTGGCCTCTGTACCGTGGCGTTTATGGTGCAGCATTCATCCTGTGATGCTATTCTATGTGTCATAGGATACCGAGCAGTGTCCTGGAGTCTGTTCAAGGTGAAACTGGGGAGCTGCATCCTCCCATGTCGGAAAACCCTATCCAAGGGCTGTGTGTACTCAGTGCAGGGGAGGCTCTAGTGGGCATCCCCGGGGGCTGGACAGTCGCGCTGGGCGTGGTCACACAGAGTGCAGGGGAGGCTCTAGTGGGCATCCCCGGGGGCTGGACAGTCGCGCTGGGCGTGGTCACACAGAGTGCAGGGGAGACTCTAGTGGGCATCCCCGGGGACTGGACAGTTGCGCTGGGCGTGGTCACACAGAGTGCAGGGGAGGCTCTAGTGGGCATCCCCGGGGGCTGGACGGTCACGCTGGGCGTGGTCACACAGAGATGGCTGTTCGGTGCAGCAGCCATCAAACTCTTGGCATAAGTTCTCTTTTGTCCATGCAACTCCAGCTTCGTTCTGCTCACCATTGTCAAGGAACTTTAGTCAGTACCCACAGCGAAGGCTGGGAACGCTGGGCCAAGCCTGTGAGTTTGGCCTGTGCGTGAACTCTTCAGGTCTAACAATCCATCCCCGGTAGGGAGATCAGACACTTCTCCATGCCTTCTGAGACCTTCTGGTTTGGCGGATCTAAGCAATATTTCTTTAGCCATCAGCAGGTGGAGGCCGGGACCACTCAGTGAGGCCAACCCGTCTACCGCCTGACCCTTGGCTTCTGTGGCCTGCCCCCTTCCTGTCCCCCGCGGTTCGAGCACCGGCACCTCAAGTTCTCCATCTTTGTAGGAAGGCCAGAACAATGACAAGTTCTTCACCCATCCCAAGGATGCCAGAGCGCTGGCGGCCTACCTCTTTGCACACAACCACCTCTTCTACCTGATGGAGCTGCTCACGGCCCTGCTTCTGCTGCTGCTGTCGCTGTGCGAGGCACCTGCCGTCCCCGCGCTCCGGCTCGGCATTTACGTGAGTGTCCCCTGGGAAAGGGAGCCGTGATGCCTTGTCAGCGATTTCGGGGGGGGGGCTACCAGGAACATTCTAGAAGCTCAGAGAGAATGCACAGCTACTCCTCGCTTCCAGCTGGAGGAGGTACCCCTTCTGTTTCCCAGTGACTCTATAGACAGGCTGGGGCCTTGCATAGCCCGCTCAGAGGCTTGTCTCACTTGGCCACTGTGCAGTCAGGCCTGGGAGAGCCACAGTCCACATGGCAAAGCTCCACTGAGAGTCTTCCCTGAGTTCTTGTCCTTCCATCCCGCGAGGCCGTAACGTTTGCTGTTCGCATATCCCTCTTCTTAAAAGAAATTACTATTAGCATGCATGTGTGCATGTGTGTGTGTGTGTGTGTGTGTGTGTGTGTGTGTGTGTGTACATCTGTGTACATGCATTCATGCAATGGCACATGGGGTCAGAAGACAACTTGAGGAGTGAGTTCTCTTTCTTTCTATATATGGGATCCAGGGGGTGGAACTCTGGTCACCAGGCCTGCAGGGCAAGCGCCTTTACCCACTGAGCTGTCTCCTCGGCCCTAGCAGTCCGCTTAGACATAGGTGACAGTTAAATTTGGGTGTCTTTTGCCTTCTTTTTGTTTTTAATCCCCTGTTCTCGCTCCCCAAGTGTCTTTTGTGGATTTTTTTTGTAAGTCCTGTGCAGTTCTTTGCAGAGCAAGGCCCCCCCCCCAAGCCTCAGACTCCATGCTAACTTTACACCATGTGGGTCTGCATCCCTGTCTCTTGAATGTCAAGTTTCTTCTTAGCTGTCTGGGAAAAGCTCTATCTCCAAGGCCTTATCTGGCATCTTGGGGTCTGGTAGCTATGTGTGTATGTGCGTGTGTGTGTGTGTGTGTGTGTGTGTGTGTGTGTGTGGTGTGTATGTTGTGTGGTTGTATGTGTTTGTGCACGTATGTGTATGTGGGTGTGTATGGTGTGTGTGTGGTGTGTGCATGCGTGTGCGTGTGTGTGTGTGTGTGTGTGTGTGTGTGTGTGTGTGTGTGTATTCGTGCCTCGGGAGAAGCCCAAGGAGAGGTGAGGCACCCAGGAAGGTGCCATGGCTGGGCTCCCTGAAGACAGCTTTCCCCTCTGTGGCTGCAGGTGCATGCCACTCTGGAGTTGTTCGCCCTCATGGTGGTGGTGTTCGAACTCTGCATGAAGTTAAGGTGGCTGGGCTTCCACACCTTCGTCCGTCACAAACGCACCATGGTCAAGGTAACATATCTGTCCATCCCATTGCAGCCTGTAATCCTGGGTCGCTATCACACCCTTGTCAGTGACTCCATTTACAATCCCCCCAGGCCCATTGTATGCTCAGAAGTGTAGCGGGTGGGCTGCCCCGCACGTGCTAGGAACCTACTGGAGGGAAGTGTTTCTCATTGTCACATCCAGCCAGAGAAAGAGTGGGTGGGGTCTCAAGCCCAGAGAGCAGGGTTCAGACCCAACTCTGTGACCTCAGTGGGACCGTGCCTAGGGCCACCAACTTTGTCTAGGAAAACATCCGGAATGAGCCGAGTCCTCGAGGGAGCAGCGGTAGGCACACAGAGACAGTCCCACTGTAGAGAGAGGACCACATGCCAGCTTTGTACGTGGGCCACATCTGTACTGGCTGCGGGAGGGCTCACCGTTGCTGTTGAGAAGGGCAGAAAGGGCAGGAGCCCTGCGGTCCCTGTGTGCTGTGTCCACCAGCGTCTGCTCAGTACACTGGGGGCCGGGTCAGGGAGCTAACAGCATTCTGACCTGCCATCCACAGACCTCTGTCCTGCTGGTGCAGTTCGTCGAGGCCATTGTGGTGCTGGTACGGCAGACGTCGCACATGCGGGTGACCAGGGCACTCCGCTGCATTTTCCTGGTGGACTGTCGGTACTGTGGCGGCGTGCGACGGTAAGGCCTGGGGCTCGGTGGCTAGATAGTCTCGTGTGGTCGCCAGCCCTCCAGGCTGACAGTGGGGGAAGTGGGCACGGAGTTGGCCGGCCCCAGCCCAGTCCTGCTTCTGGGTGGAGTTTCAGCGCATTGGCTTCAGCATGGAGAGGGGGAGGTGGGCATTATTGGGGAGCACAGCTCTCCTCACTCTGGCCCAGGGCCTTTTCCTGTCTTGGTGTATCATCCCTCCAGCCCTACAACAGCATCCTGAGGCTGCAGGGTCCTACCCAGTCCAGAGCTCTGAGCCCAAGAGCTGACCCAACCCAACCAGAATTAAACCCATCATGGAGACTCCTGGTTACTTGGCCAGGGACCCGCTGGTGGCAAGGAACAAGCAACTGACCTTTGTGCTTGAAGCTAGGGGCAACTGTCCCACGACTAGGCGGCTTAGTACAGTGTATGCACGCCCCTCCTACCTGAGGAAGGGGACCTTGGTCCCCCAGGGCACCGCAGCCTTTTGCGTGCCTCCTGTCTTAGGGTGCTATTGCCAGGAGGAGGCGGCTGTGTGCTGGGCCTGCCTTGCTTGTCCCTGTCACCCTGAGTGGAGGCCGCAGACGTATTAGGACTAAGCTAAGCATGGTCCCTTCCTGGGTGTAGTGGTGCTCCAGGTCAGGTATACGGGACGAATCTTCTCCAGCATGTCCCCCCTCACCTCAGGGCACCGACAACGGCCCCTCCCACTCCCACCCCCCTCAGCCGCCCATCTTTCTCCCCAGCAACCTGCGGCAGATCTTCCAGTCGCTGCCGCCTTTCATGGACATCCTTTTGCTGCTGCTCTTCTTCATGATCATCTTCGCCATCCTCGGTGAGCACCCTGTGTGCCCCCACTCGGTCTCCAAAGCAGTCACCCATAGGCTACGAAGGCCTCGTCCCTCGGGGCTGTACCTGGAGTGGCTTAGCGGCAAGGGACGCAGTTGCTTGTAGCTCTGGAGCCTGCAAACCCAAGATCAGGGTGGGATGATGGGCTGCGAGGTCTGCAGTCAGTACCTTCTTACTTGTCTTCATGTGGCAGGAGGGCCAGGCTGCTGGTCTCAACTGTGTAGCCCAGGCTGCCTTAGGACTCCTGAGTATCCTGCCTCAGTCTCCCCAGTGTTAGGATTAGGGTTATGCCACCCATTTTTTAGAATCACATTTGTCTTCTACGTTGGGTAGGATTTTTTCCCTAGATCAGAATCCCCTCATCCCCCTCTTTTTTTATTTTTTTGAGACGGGGTTTTTCTGTGTGTCCTGGAACTCACTCTGTAGACCAGGCTGGCCTTGAACTCAGAAATCCGCCTGCTTCTGCCTCCCGAGTGCCGGGATTAAAGGCGCACACCACAGCCAGGGTAGATCAGAAGTCTAAGGCTCCCGAGGAAGGAAGGAATAACGTCGTACCTACCCAGGCCTGGCTGCCTTTTGCATGACTTGGCTGTCATGTCGAGAAGAGTGCAGAGACAGCCAATCGGCAGCCTGCGTCTCCGATCCAGCCCACAGATGTGATTTATTTAGTTTGCAAACTTCCAACCAGAATCTTCAAATTCAGGCTTAGACAAAAACACAGATTTCTAGCCCCTTTGAAAGGATAGACCCATCAGAGCCAACACAGCCCCCCAGGGGACAGCAGGCCTGCACACAGCAGCAGGACTCCCTTCAGACAGCACGTGTGTTCTCCAGAGTGCTGCAGTCCTCGCCGCACCCTAGCGCCCTCCCCCAGCCTCCCCTCTGGTGGCTCGCATTCATTCTGGATTCCCCCCACCCCCTCCCCTGCCCGTGGGAGCTCTGATCTGACTCCACTCTTGTTTTCTACCACATTCTAGGCTTCTACTTGTTCTCCGCTAATCCTTCTGACCCCGTAAGTAACCAGGTCCTGGTCCCTCGTTCTGTAGGGGGGGGGCCTTTCTGTTTACACAGGGTAGCTGGGAGGACCCTGGCAGTGTTAGGAGGGGCACCCTGCCTGGCTTCTGGTTCCCGAGGGTCCCCATCCCTCAGACTTGAGCCTGAGCCGCTTTCCCTGAGAGCTTGAGGGGTCACCCCTTTGCTTTTCTGGGCGAAAGCTTCCGGGATCCGGTTCGGAACAGTTGGCACATTCTCATGGAGAATGGAGGGGAGCCAAGTTCATTGGAGGGATATGGGGCACCATGGGGAAACAGACCCTCGCTCCCACAGTTGGTGGCCCGTTCCTACCATCTGCACTGGCTCAGACGCACGCAGGCCTCCTTCGTGCTTGGAGTGCCCTGTAGCCCAAGGAGGAAGGGGGAGAGGTGAGCCCTGGAAGTGACTGTGCAGACCTGTCAGCAGCTCCTCCCCCCCTTTCCTCATAGTACTTCAACACGCTGGAGAACAGCATCGTCAACCTGTTCGTTCTTCTAACCACAGCCAAGTAAGTGGGCTTCTGTCCCCCAACCCAGGGATCTCCCCATCTCAGTGCACACAGGGCTGAGTGGAGGGAAAGGGGGTGCTTGGGGGCGCAGGGGAGCGGCTGTCCCTCCCAGGGCGAGCCCTTAGAGGTTGCGGTGGCCCTCTGCCGCACAGCTTCCCGGATGTGATGATGCCCTCCTACTCCCGGAGCCGCTGGTCCTGCATCTTCTTCATCGTGTACCTCTCCATCGAGCTGTACTTCATCATGAACTTGGTGAGTGTCTGCCTCAGCCCCACCGCAGTGATGGGCCCTGGGGCTGGCGATGTTGGGGCACCGAGCAGGTGTGGCCCAGGTCCTCAGTCAGGCTAGGTGCGCCGCAGGATGCTGTGAGGACGCTGGGCTCCCCAGCTCTGTGCCGCCTCCGCTGTAGATGGTGCTGGACTCCAGAGTGAGGCAACCCCTTCACTCTGCATCTTCCCTCCGTAGAGTAAACGCTTTTCAGGAACCAGAAATGGCCGGCCCTGATGGAGCCTGCCAGGCACTGTGCAGAGAGGGCCGCACACAGATACGGGGCAGCCGTGCTGGAGTTTTGTTACCATAGTGTGCAGGGGAGGCAGCGGAGGGTCAGACCGACAGAGGGGCACGCATGCCCATCACCACACAGCTCAGAATAGCTTGGCACTGCGTCCTGGTCACACCGTGTGCCAGTGAACCGTGAGAAAATCCAAGCAGAGTGCATTCTGTGAAGGTCACGGAGTCCCTGTGCACACCGGGGCCGCAGAGACAGTTGACTGTAGCTCAGGGCCGCCAGGAATGTTTTCTGACATCACAGACCATAGCCAACACTAGGCGGAGACCCGTGGCAACAACAATGAGCAGAGAGACCAGGGCTCCACGAAGCCTTCGGGTTTTGTGGTGCTGGGAATCGAACCCAAATCCTTTCGGATGCTGACCAAGCTTTCTACCACTGGAGCACCCCTTAGCCCATTGCATTTGAGATGACAGACATGTGCCGCCACACCTGGGTTCACGTGGCACTGGGCATCATACATACTCTGCCTGCTGAGCCACACCCCCTCTTACTTGTGAGCTTCTTAAAAGCCTCCTGGAATTGGTCCCCACACTCAGGCCCAGGACAGGAATGGCAAACAGACTGGAGAGATGGCTTAGTGGCCACAGGCACTTACTGCTCTTGCAGAGGACCTGGGCCTGGTTCCCAGCACCTACAGTGACGACTCAGTTCTTCCGACTGCCGAGGGCTCCTGCACACTCACGGTGTACATGCATACACTCAGGCATGCACACGTGAATTTAAAAAAAAAAAAACAAAAAAAAAAACGAAAGGAAGAATAGCACATTCTGTCCCTGTAGTCTTGCAAAATTAGAAAATTTGCACTTAACAAAGAAATATTTTCTTTTTAAAATTCCTCGAGTCGGGCTGGAGAGACGGCTCAGTGGTTAAGAGCACTGGCTGTTCTTCGAGAGGTCCTAAGTTCAATCTCCAGCACCCGCATGGCGGCTCACAACCATCTGTGATGAGACCTGCTCTGGCATGCAGGTATACATGCAGACAGAGCGCTCATATATATGAAGTAAATAAGTAAATCTTTAAAAACAGATTAATTTCTCAGATCGCAAAGTAGTGGTGCTTGATAGTGCTCCCTGTCGTGGTTTTAAGTTGTCATCCACTGAGAGGCTCCAGGAGAAGCAGATTCTCTTTCCCTTTGTTCTCGCCACAGTGGCAGAAGACTTGGGGAGCCCTACAAGGTGAGGGGCTTCTCCCCACCGGCTAGCGAGCAGCGCTACAGCAGACGCTGACGGGCACCCTCAATACACTGTCTACTGTCACACAAAACTCAGTCCTCACTCAGTTATTCTGGAACTAAATATGAGTGACCGTAGCCTGGGAACACAGACCGAGGTTACCCAAATCCGTGTTCCTTTGGTGACATCGCCATGAAGGTTTGTCATAGCAGAACAGAGTCATGAATGAAGACACTTTTCAAATACATTGGTGGAGACGTCATTACAGAAGCAGGAGGGCTCTGCTGGGGACCTCAGGCGCCGGCTGAGGGCATTCTTAGCCTTTGGATCAGTGGCCTGTCGGTACATTCCGAAGGACTTCATTAGTAGCCACAAAGATGTTAGAGCACATACAGAGGTGGGTAGTAAATGGCTGTTAAGGAACTGAGACAGTTTGTAATTAGATCCTGGACCAGCCACATTCCAAGCTCTCCACATTGTCTCTGAAGTTTTAGTCAGCCTGTGGTCAAGCAGGTGTGTGTGCTTTCTAGCAACTTCTGCCCATACCACTTCCAGACAACGCAAGACCTCACAGGTTGAGGGCTTCAGGTGGCAGTAAGCATCAGGGGACCCCTTTGCTTCTGGCTCACTAGCAGCATATCAGGATTCCTGCAGCCTCAGGGCCAGTAATTTCCTCAAGTGACTGGCAGAACTAGGGAGCTGTGTTTGCAGGTTTATTGTAAAGGAACTGCGAGGAGCCCAGATGGAGATTTGCATGGGCACAATGGATGCTCTCCTGCCCTCTCCAGACTTGCCCCTGCAGGAACTCCCCTCTGCAGGCTCTCTGGAAGCATCCCAAACTCTGTGCTTTGGATTCTAACCGAGATTCCATCACACGGGCATGACAGGGGTGTGGACAGCCGCAGGGAGCTGGCTGAGTGGGCAAAGCCTGTCGGCCTCAACATTCTCCCTCCAGAGTGAGACGGGGCTCTGGGACACAGAAGGCCTGATGCCTGGAACAAGGCAAAGTCGTGTGGCTAGCACCAAGTCAGAACAGCGGGGAAGGCTTGGGCCTGGTGCCACATGCTGTAACCCTGGCACTCAGAGGCGGAAGCAGGGGGACAGCAGGTTCCAGATCAGCCATGGCTACGCAGTGCCTCAAACAATAAAAGAGAGAGCCGGATGGTGGCAGCACACGCCATCAATCCCAGCACTCTGGAGGCGGAGGCAGGCGAATCTCTGTGGGTTCGAGGCCAGCCTGGTCTACAGAGTGAGTTCCAGGACAGCCAGAGTTACAACAGAGAGACGGTGTCTTGGAAAAACTAAGACCAAATAAAAAAATAAATAGATGAATAAATAAATAAAAGAGAGGGCCAGGTGATGGCTCAGACTTGCCTATAAGCCTCACAGCCTGAGAAGGGGAGACAGACCCCCAAAAGTTGTCCTCTGACCTCCACACGCACACACGATCCCATCTGCGCACGCATTCCTGCACACACACAAACACATGCACACGGTAATTAGTTTATTCGGCACCCAGCCACGTCCTTGAGTTTACTCTCATCTGTGGCTGATCTCTCCTTGGAACGGTCAACCACAGTTAAGTAAAATTGTGACAGAGCCCACCTGCCCACACCACCTTTGTGGCCTATGGCAGGAAAATGCTTGCCTTCAATCTATAAGGAAAACCATGGAGAGTCATTTAGAGGCGGTAGAAAGAACAGGGGAGCTCACCTAAAAACAACTTTGAAAGACAAAGTCCTTAAGGTCTTTCCCACCTTCCGTTCCCCCCTCATTAATAAGCTGACTTTGCCCTGGGACACTTCTAGAATGTTCCTTCCTGGCACGCAGGCCGCCCCGTTACTCCTATCCCTGGAGCCTCACACGAAGCTGTGACTCACAAGACAAGTAACCATGGTAGTAGGCAGAGGCTCCAGGGTCAAGTCCCTGCAGCCTCGTCCCCTGGCCTGTCCCCTGGCCAGCCAGGAGCCAGCTATGAGGGACAAGAGGGAAGCCTGCGGAAAACCCAGAGATAATACTTCTGGAGAGAAATGTGAAGAGATCAGCAATTCCTGTCCTCGGCTCTCAGCGGCTGCCCCTGTCCTAAGCAGTGCAGCCCACCAGAGGGTCTCCTTGGTCCTCCTGGGGGCAGAGGTTGACCCCTGAGCCCTGCAGGCCCACTCAGGGCAGCCAAGGCTCCATGCTTGTCCCTTACAGCTCCTGGCCGTGGTGTTCGACACCTTCAGTGACATCGAAAAGCGCAAGTTCAAGTCTTTACTGCTGCATAAGCGGACCGCCATCCAGCACGCCTACCGCCTGCTTGTCAGCCAGCGGGTAGGGCAACGGGGCTGAGTCATAGAAGGGGGCTTTCTTTCTCTCTCCCTACCAAAAGCACTCCTTTTGGCCTGGCAGAGCTGGAGACCCTGTAGCTGCCACACTGCCCATGGGAGTAAAATGCAGGTGCTAAAATGCACATTTGAGCAATTGGCCCCAGGCATGGGGCCATCTCTGTCCTTGCGTCCCTGTGTTCCACCGAAACGCCTTCCCTATTCCCCCAGAGGCCGGCCGGCATCTCCTATAGGCAGTTCGAAGGCTTGATGCGTTTCTACAAGCCCCGGATGAATGCTAGGGAACGCTTCCTGTCTTTCAAGGCCCTGAATCAGAGCAACACACCTCTGCTCAGGTAAGAGCCAGGTGCGGGGGGTGGGGGTGCAGGGGGTTGCCTGCCCCCATACTGGAACAGTTCTGGGCATTAGGAGTGGGCTGCAGAGAAGCTTTTGAGAGATGCAGTTTACACCACAACTCTCACATGGCCATGGCCAATGGTAACCTTCTGCAAAGCCATAGAAGCCCGACAATAGTCTATTTCGGTCCAGTTTGATTGAAAAGAAATGTGTGTGGTAGTGCATGCCTCTAACCTCAGGACTTGAAAGCCTGAGGCAGGAGGATTGGAAATTCAACGCCATCCTCAGCTATGTAGTGAGTTGGAAGCCAGCTGGGACTATTTCAGATCTTGTCTCTAAAATAAAATAAATAAATAAATAACAGGAAAAGGCGAGATGGCTCGACAGGTAAAGGCGCCTGCTGCCAAGCCTGATGACCTGATTTTCATTCCTGGGACACACATGATGTAAGGAGAGAAAGCCATCTTCTGACTACATGCGTGCGTTCCCAATACACACGTCCCCTACACACACACACGCGCGCGCGCGCGCGCGCGCACGAGCATGCACACGCACATTGCAGCCTGGAAGGGCTGAGCTTGAGAGGTCTCCAGTTTCGGTGCCGGCCTGGTAAGCACCAGGATGCTGCCTGCTGAGTCAGGTACCACTCATTGTGGAATTGAGGGCCACAGGCTCTTTGAGCTGAGATCACCAACTCTGTCAGTCCCCCAAGGCCTCTAGTTCCTGTAAGGGACAGTGTTCCAGGGCAGAGGGGGTCAGTGGACTAAATGGGTTGAGTCCTCATGACCCCTGGAAGACAGAAGCAATTAGGACACTGCAGGCAAGGGCTCTGACTCAGTGCTGGGCCCGAAGGTTATCCATCTTTCTGTGAGAGGTAGCCTGGGGGACAGAGGCTGAGTGTCAGGTGCCTGACAGCCTTCTCACTTTCCTCGTGACAGCCTGAAGGACTTCTACGATATTTACGAAGTGGCTGCTCTGCAGTGGAAGGTGAGTGTCCCTGCATCCCCACGCAAGCAGGTGGGGAGGGCAGCTCAGCCTTCATTGGGGCCCAGGAGCCTCAGCCACAACAGGGATCCAGACCCCACGGCCCAAGGCTCGCCAGATGTGACCCAGCCTTCCCAAGGTTCACCAGAGAGAGAATGTCATCCATTCTCAGAGAGATGGGCCATATGCAGATGAGGTCTGTGCATGGAGCATTATGGGCTGGAGCACTATGGACACTTAGCCCCACATGTCTGGTTTGTCATCTAGATCCCTAAATGTCACTGCTGTTCCCAGTTTAGCAGCAGGAGCAGGGAGGGAGGGTAACACCCGTGGAGACCTAGGCTAGGTCACGGTCCCTGGCCTTGACCCAGTGTCCCCTGGCTCCTCTGCATTGCAGGCAAAGAAGAACAGACAGCATTGGTTTGACGAGCTCCCCCGGACGGCCTTCCTCATCTTCAAAGGTGAGCATTTGTGACCTGGCTGGGAAGGAAGCAGTCAGCTTGGGGACCAGGAAGGACCCTCATCAGTAATCCATAATCATAGCACTGGAGAGGCTGAGGCAGGAGGATGGCAAGCTTGAGGTCATTCTGGGCTACATAGCAAAACCATGCTTCAAAAAAATGGATAATAAACAAGTGGGTAGGTAGGTAGGTAGAAGTTAAATCAGAACCGTCCTGGAACTCAGTAGTCTAGTCTAGCCTTGAACTCAGAGATCCACCTGCCTCTGCCTCCCAAGTGCTGGAACTAAAGGCATGCACCTGGCTCTCAGGGCCAATGTTGAGGGACTGTGTAGGGTATGGTTGACCTTCAAGGAGGTTACTTGCACAATAAGCCCAGAGTGAAGGTCCTGCTGTGGTGTGATCTTCCCTTAGCCAGCCCCTTGGGGACCACAGTTAACTCCATGTTCATTTTCATGCTGCTGAGCTCTCCCCAGAGCAGCTTTATCAGGGCTGGAGCAGCATGGGTGTGGCTCCCAGGCAGCACCCCCCCCCCCATTCTTTTTATTTTACTCAAGACTATGTAACTCTGGCCGTCCTGAAACTCTCCACGTAGACCAAACTGGCCTTGAACTCACAGAGATCCTCCTGCCCCTGCGGAGCGCTGTCATCAAAGGCACGCGCCCTGGCCTACCTCGGACATTCTAACCTTAACACGTTCCTTCTCTTCCAACAGGAATTAACATCCTTGTGAAGTCCAAGGCCTTCCAGTATTTCATGTGTAAGTGTGACCCATCACAGCGCTGCCCCCCCACCTCCGAGTCCTTTGTTCTTGTAGAGAGGCGAGAGAACAAAAGGTGCCAAGCGTGTGGCGCTGAGTTCTGTCCCCAGCACCCCCTCCCCCAGGAAACAAAAATCTGAGGTCCAGGCGCACCCGGGTTGCCGTGCCATCACATTGGCAGGGCACCATCTTGTGGCCACTTCCTGGCCTTCTGGGCCCTCCCTTGGGTTCCGTGTCTCTCTGTCGCAGACTCGGGCCCTCTGGGACCACGGTGTCGGTAGGAACCCTCCCACCTCAGTTCGTCTCCTCTGTGGACAGCCCGCCGCGGCGGCCCGTTAAGGAAGCAGGTTGTTCGGTACTTACCCCCATGATTTTGGTCCTTACGTCATCCAGAGTCCTGTGGTCTGTCACGGTAGCCATGGCCACATGTGATCCTTAATATACACACATATATGTATGTATGTATGTATGTATGTGTATATATATATATATATATATATATATATATATATATATATTTCCCGTGAGTCTAGTTTCTGGTCCTGGGGTAGAATGTCTGTGTGTGCATGATGTTGCTGTGTTTGTGCAGTCATTTTGGGGAAAAAAGTTTCAGATTCATTTTACTTTACAAATACGAGTGTTTTCTCTGCCGGTGTAGCTATGCACCATATGTGGGCCCAGAGCACTCAGAGATCAGAAGAGGTTGTCAGATCCCTGGGGCTGCAGTTACGGATGGTTATAAACCACCCTCTGGGAGCTGGGAACCAAACCCAGGTCCTCTACCAGAGAAACAAGTGCTCTTAATGTCATGCAGTCACTTTAAAGTCAGACAAGCCCGTGTATACTGGGCCATCTCTGTTGACCGGCTGGACTCATGTGAACATGTGAACAGCTGAACCCAGTTGCTTTGCCTTCAGTCACTCCCGGCTGTTCCCTAAGGGAATTCCCTAGTGGCTATTGGTCCATAGTGAGAGCTCTAAGCAGAAGGGAATTCTCCATGAACGGTGTGCGGCCCAGACCTGCTCTGTTCACACATGGGGCTTCCTGCTGATATGCCTGTATGTTGGAAATGAGCTCGTCCCTGCCCGTGGCTTTCCTTGTCCCACGAAGCACAAGAAACTCGGGAGGTTGCAGGAGGTTGCCGTCAGAGGGGGTCGTTCTCAAGTTTATTGCAAGGGTCATGGTATATTTATCGGGTTGGGGTGAGGGAGGGTCCTTTGGTACTCAAGGGCAATGCATTGGTTAAAACAGGTAAGCGGTTCTGCCCCTTGAAGGGGGTAGGACTTTGCCTGTGGCAAGCACAGAGGGGAGAGGCCAAACTCCGCCAGCTCCCTAGGATGAGATCAGGCTCGTAAGCCCCCTCCAGACCCATAACCACGTGGCATGACCAGTCCACGGGGTACCGCACCTGTAGGCTGGCAAGCCCGACTCCCTCATGGCTTGTCTATTGCAGACTTGGTGGTAGCTGTCAACGGGGTGTGGATCCTGGTGGAGACATTCATGTTGAAAGGTAAGCTGCCGCCTAGGCCTGACCCTGCTTTACTCAGAGCCCCTGGCTGGCCGCAACCACCACTGCCCTGTCTTTCAGGTGGGAATTTCATCTCAAAGCACGTGCCCTGGAGTTACCTTGTATTTCTTACCAGTAAGTGTACTGCGTGGCTCTGCCCAGCTGCCGGCTTAAATCCAGCTATGAAAGCTCTGACCGGTTGTAGCATCTCATGGCCCTTCCCTAAGACAGAACCTTAAAGGACCCATCTTAGAGGTTTAGTCTGACCCCTTTGCCCCGTTTCAAATCCCCGTGCTTACACTGCTTCCCCTGGCCACACCAGCCCCTCCCTCACATCTCTCGGCCTTGCCTCTAGCTGACCCGATGTCTCCCTCTTGTCTTAGTCTATGGAGTTGAGCTGTTCATGAAGGTGGCTGGCCTGGGCCCTGTGGAGTACCTGTCGTCTGGGTGGAATCTGTAAGTAGAGCACGTGATCACGCTGAGATATTCAAGTCAGTCATCCTCTCCCCACCCACATCCAAAGGGCAGGCACACTCAGGACAGCAAGTTCTGTCTGCCTGTGTGTGTCTCAAGACTTCTCTGGGGCCCATATCTGAAGCCTTTGGGGCCACCCACACCACGCCCCATCAGTCCCCACGGTCCCCAGGGCTGGCTCTTCCTAGTCATCAAGTTTCTTTTCTTCCGTTAAAACAGGGGTTCTCAACCTGTGGGCCATGACCTCTTTGGGGTTCGAATGACCCTTTCACAGGGGTCACCTAAGACCATCTGCATATCAGATAGTTACATCATGATTCACAGCAGCAGCAAAACTACAATTCCGAAGTAGCAACAAAAATAATCTTACGGGTGTGGGGGGCCACCACCGCATGTAAAGGGCCACAGCATTGAGAGGAGCGAGAACCACTGCATTAAAACCACAAAGAACACAGGTGTCACCTCTTGGCTGGCAGTGAAAAGAGCCGTGTGGCAGCGCTGGTACGGTGGCCCACCCGTCATCCCAGCGCTCAGGAGGTGGGGGCGGGATCAGGAGTCCAAGGTCATCCCCAGCTATATAATAAGTTCGTACCTAGCCTGGACTGCGTGAGACCCCGTTTTAAAAAATAAAACCAAACGAAAAGGACCAAGTGGCCTCTGTGGTTCTGGAGATCGCACACCCTCCCTGAGTTAAAATTAACTCACCTGTGAAGTCAGGTGACACTCACGAGGGTTTGGGTCATCAAAATAGAACCAGTCAGAGCAGGGAGAAATCGGTGTGTCCGGGCACGCTTGACATCAACCGCTTAGGATGGGGATGAAGGCGCGTATCCCTTGAGCCCAGAAGTCCAAGGTCTGCCTGGGCTTCACAGAGACACCATATCAAAGCAGAGGGGAACAAACAAGCAAACAAAAAATTGAAACAAAGGACAAAAGACGGACGGGCTGGGCTTACTCGGTGGAAGCTTGTCTGGCACCCGTGAGGCCCTTGGTCCTGTCCCTGACACTGTCACACGAGGACAGCGGAGCGTGTGCCTGCCTGGTGTGTCTTGAGTTCTGCCTTCAGTTCCTCAGCGTGGCCAGACATCCAGGAGCTACTGTGGCAGGGCTTCTGCCTTATCTTTAGAGTAGCACAGGGTCCACAGGCCGTGTGCCCTGGGGTCAGAATTCGGAGGCCGGCCACCAGTGACAACCAGGCCTGAGCTGTGGCAGGTGGGGGGAGGGGGTGGGGGTGGCCAGCTGTGGGACCTTGTCCCAGGCGCCATGGCTGGTCAGGTCTCTGTGGAAGCCTGCTAAGAGCAGGGTTACCGGAGGAAGGGACGTCCTGGGGTATCACTGGCAAACCATGGCTTTACTCCCCTGGCCCCAGGTTCGATTTCTCCGTCACAGCGTTTGCCTTCCTGGGACTTCTGGCACTGACACTCAACATGGAGCCTTTCTATTTCATTGTGGTCCTGCGTCCCCTTCAGCTGCTGAGGTGACCCGCAGGGCTGGGGAGTGGGCGGTGGGCGTTGGGGAAAGGAGCCCTTAGGACTGGCCAAGAGGTTTGCTAGCTTGTGGCGGGGCCTCCATCTTCAGCACGGGCCGTGCAGGATAGGTTCACACAATGCTTCTGATGGGCAGAATGGCCCAGCCTGCAGCCCAGGAAGAGCCATGCTGCCTGCCGGTCCAGTATCACCTTTGAGGGACTGGAGGGATGCCCGGGGCTGTTGCTCTTGCTTATTTCAATCTCTGGACACTTTGCCCCTGGTTTCCTTCCCTGCTTTTTCAGGTCCAGTGAGGTCCAAATGGAGCCCCACTTGCCTACATGCCTTCCCCGGGGTTCAGGCTCCTGGATCCTAAGGAGCCAGGGCTGCTTGACTACCTAAGGCAGTTGTCTTAGGGTTTCTATAGGTTTCTTAGGTGTTTCGCGGGGACGAAACACCGTGACCAAGAGGGGAGGAAAGAGTTTCCTTGGCTTACAGCTTCCACATCTCAGTCATCACTGAAGGAAGTCAGGACAGGAACTCAAACAGGGCAGGAACCTGGAGGCAGGAGCTGATGCACAGGCCATGGAGGGATGCTGCTTACCGGCTTGTTCCTCATGGCTTGTTCGGCCTGCTTTCTTATAGAACCCAAGACCACCAGGCCAGGGACGGCACCGCCCACGATGGGCTGGGCCTTCCCCGGTCAATCACTAATTAAGAAAATGCCCTACAGCCAGATCTTAATGGAGGCATTTTCTCAATTGAGGCTCTCTCCTCTCTGATGACTCTAACGTGTGTCAAGTTGACGTAAAGCCAGCCAGTACAACAGTCTACCACGTCCCCGCTCCCTCCATTCCTTCCGGGCCAACTAGAGCAAGCCTGCTGTGGCTTGTCCCTTCTTTGCACTTCCCCCTCTCCCCTGACGGTCTCTGAATGCGACTGTGCACCCCTTTCCCGGGTTTGTGACACTGTCTGAGCTGCTGGCTCCATCTGTGCACTCCAGTAGGGACTCACCTTTTTTTTTAAAAACCACGTAACGCGCTACGAGTTGGCACAGTCTGCGGCCCTTCAGAGGGTCTTGACCCGCCCTGGCGTCCTGGGTCAGCCCCATCCAGTGCCACAGTTTATGAGTCACGTGGGAAGTAGGCTCGGCTGTGCAAGGCTTCTCAGCCTCGTCTTCACGTGAGGAGAGGAGGGCTTGCAAGGTCCTGGCCCGTCTGAGGAAGCGGGCCGTGGCCATGCCCCCACCTCTGTGGTCCTAGCGACAGCGTTCTCGTTGCTCAGGTTGTTTAAACTGAAGAAACGCTACCGCAACGTGCTGGACACCATGTTTGAGCTGCTCCCTCGGATGGCCAGGTACTGCCCGCCTCTCGGCCTGCAGGTCCAGGCGGCATGAGGCTTGCGTTAGGGGTCCAGGGGACGTGGGAGCCAGGAGGAATCCCAGGAAGGCTGGATTCTGGGGGTCTGGGGGAGGTCTCCAAAGAGACAGAACCTGGACCATAACAGGTCCCCTCGGCAGCACCGGCCCGGCTGAGCTGTCTAGTGTGGGGGAGGCAGGTGCTGTCAACTTAACCACCTGTGTCTACGTTCACAGGTAAGGGGTCACCTGTGAGCATACCTCCACAGGTAAGGGGTGCATCTCTGGTCAAGGGGCATCTGTCCCTAGCGTCCCCGCCATGAGCCACGCGGCCCCCTCCCCCGCAGGCACCTCTCGGTGGTCACTTGGCCAGGGCTAGGGGCATGCCTCCCGCAGTCAGTGCCGGGGGGAGACCAGGCCGCGCTGCAGCCGGCACGCTCCCCTCCCGCCCTGACTACCCTGTCCCTCTGCCTCCCCAGCCTCGGCCTCACGCTGCTCACCTTCTACTACTCCTTCGCCATCGTGGGCATGGAGTTCTTCAACGGGCGAGTGTACCGCAACTGCTGCAAGTAAGTGGCGCCACGGCCCCCCCCCAGCCTGCACAGCATGGGCTTTGCACTTGAGCCGGGCATGCAGAGTGGAGTGACGTCACCCATCCCTAGCAGGGCTTGGGCCTCAATCCACACACACCTCTTCAGAAGCAGAGCCCCTCCCCCAGCCCCACCCCGATACACTGTCCGGGAGGGACTAGACAGATGACACGTGGCAAGGCCACAGGGGTGAGGGGCGCAGAGCAAGGGTGACACCTCTGCCCCCCCACCCCCACCCCATCGCCTCCCATCCAGAGGGAAATGAGCATGACCCGCTATCGATACGTCCACTTACGACTGGCCCGCGAGGCCTTGAGCACTGACGGGTCTCCAGGGACCCTGGTATGTGTCCGGCCATGTGGACGGTCCCCAGCGAGCTCAGCCGCACACTCCGGACCTCCCTTCAGGGTCCCCCAGCAGGCCGGGACTCAGGACAGAGCCTTGCCGGCCAGCCGCCTGGCGGAACGGGCAGCTTTTACCCATGGCTTTTAACCGACGAGTGTGAAGCCAGAGTGTGGCAAACGGGGTTCCCTCCAGCGGGGCAACTGTGTCAAAACTGGTTCCGGAAAAGCCTGGGAGGGCAGAGGTCCCCATCTCTCCCTGCCCCCACCTCCTCCTCTGCAGGCTGCAGACATGCCCAGTGACGGCGAATCGGGCAGGATACGGGTGGCACTGAGAGACGAGACCCCGGCCAGACCTCGGTCGGTACCCTTGTCCCAGCGGGCGTGGGCAGTCATGTGACCCTCCCGCCCTCTTGTCTCATTAGCTCCAGCACGGTGGCCGACTCCTACCGATGGATCAATCACACAGTGGGCAACAAGACCAAGGTGGAAGACGGCTACTACTATCTCAACAACTTCGACAACATCCTCAACAGCTTCGGTGAGTGAGTGAGAGAGCGATCGAGCGGCCTTGGTCTGGTTCCGAGCTATGTAACACCTCCCCCTCTCTCTAGCCCCTGGGCACACTTCCTGGGGTCCCTTGTACTCCCAGCAGTGCAGTGCAGTTGGAGTACGGGCAGATCCAGGCACCAGACCTCACACGACAGAAATAAGAGGCCCTAGCTGGGGGGCTGCGCCGTTAGCGTGGCACGCCTCATCAGCAGAAGCCATCAGAGGGAACCCAGAACACCAGTGCTATTTCAGCGTTGTGCGGCCCCTAACCGAGGCCCCGGGGTTCCTCTCCGCTCCTGGTTCCAAAACCCTGAAGGTGGGGGCGGGGGGCATCACCAGGCTGGACATGGCCTCTCGAGGGAGGAGAGGCCCCCATCTTGCTCCATCTAAACCCAGCAAAGTCTGCTGCTCTCTCCTCACTACCTCAGCCAGACCTGGTCCCTCACGGGCTCTTTAGGCACAGGGCACACCTTTTGGTGGGGAGGTTGGGTGGAGGACTTCCTGTGAGCAGTTCTCAGGGATGGAGAAGGCCTTTGACACTGGCCTGAGGTGCACCCATTCCCCCCCCCCACCCCCGACAGTGACCTTGTTTGAGCTCACGGTTGTCAACAATTGGTACATCATCATGGTAAGCTCTGGGGCTCCCCCCACCTCTGGCCTCTCTCGGGCTAGGGCACATTTCTCTTCCCGTCCCCACGGGGTGTGAGGTCCTTTATCATGTTGTGCTGGTTTTAGTGGGAGGCCCCGGTGTGGATGGCACCACCCCGTGGCTCTGTGCCGCCGGCCGTCTCCCCTCCCTGTGCACTCTGACAGCTTCTGGGTAGATGGTTGCTCGACAGTGTGACGTGCCAGGCCCTGTGGTGTATGCCCGTAGTGTCAGCTGCTTAGGGGGGCTGAGGCAGGAGGATCACTGTAGTCCAGCCAGGACTAGACTCTGTCTCTAAAATAAGAAAAGGGAACATGGTGAGGGTGGGTGGTTTTTTTCTCCCATCCTTAAATTCTCCCCAGTCAACCATTTGTGCAGCCATGCTGGACAGGGCTGCAGGCACTCAGAAAGGAGCACTCAGACCCAGGGAGCAGGAGGCCCTCGCCTCGGTGCCCCACACCCACAGGGAGGGCCAGGGAAGAGTTGGGTGTCACCTGACTTACGGTGGCCGGTGCCGCCCATGGGCTCACTCACCGCCCCCTCCAGGAAGGCGTCACCTCGCAGACCTCGCACTGGAGCCGCCTGTACTTCATGACCTTCTACATCGTGACCATGGTAGGTCCTAGCTCAGCTGTCCCCGGCTCCCTTGGGCCTCGTGCAATGGGGCCACGACGCCCACACACTGCCTCTCCCCGGCCAGGTGGTGATGACCATCATCGTGGCCTTCATCTTGGAGGCCTTCGTCTTCCGGATGAACTACAGCCGCAAGAGCCAGGACTCGGAAGGTGGGTACGGGTGTCCCGCCGGGGCACCGGCTGCTCGCTGCCCGTCTGCTGCACTCTGCCGTCCCACCGGCTGACCCCATGCCTGCTGGCCCCAGCTGTATCAGTTCAGCTTCTGTGTATGGCCTGTCTGTCTAGGTCTCATTTGTACCCATCGTTAAAAAACCTAATAGGAGGAAAATGCTCACAACTTGTAAATGTAAAACGAGCAGCCGCCATCATTTCATCCTGAGTGGAGAAGGCTGTGGGAGGAGCAGCCAGCCCTCTGTCTCCCTCCCAACCCTGTACAGACCCTGCTGAGAGCCGGGGCAGTAAGGCATGCTAGTCCTTGTGTCAGCCAATGCCACGTTCCTCTGGTGCACCCAGACCTCCTCAGCTCCCGGTTCCCTGTGTGAACGTCACCGCAGAGGTGAATGGTGTCCCTCTGCGGCCCGGCGGCTCCCGGGCCGGCTGTGCTCGCTTCTTCATGCCGTGCTGCCGCCTCCATTCTCAGCTCGGTGGTAGAGTTGTTTCCATAGGCAGCACGTGCAAGGCCCCGGATTCTAACCGTGAACTGAAGAAAGAGAGGGAAAAAACAAACACCAGAACTGTCTACCTGTTCCTACTTATTCTTGAATTCCTGTAGTGTCGTGCGTGCAAGTGAGTGTGTGTGTGTGTTTAGAGACAAGAGTCTTGCTCAAGGTTGGGCCCTGAATGTACAATCCTAATCCTCCTGTCTGAGCATTCTGAATGGCACCTGATCGTTTTCTATTTTCTTGGAGACTCCTTTGAAAGCTCACGTAGTCCAAGCTGGCCTCAGACTTGCCAGGTAGCCAAGGCTGGCCTTGAGATAGTCTGCCCACTCGAAACCCAAATGCTGAGGTTACCACACCCTGCTGTCCCCTGTAAGCTGTTGGCTAGACATGCCTTCCCGACACATCATCGAGGGGAGGGGAAGGGACCTCCAGTGGCTGGGACGGGGAGTGGATGCTGCTTCTGAGGGAAGATCCTGACTCCACAGTGGGGGAAAGGTCATGAGACCCAGCTCTCCCTCCCTCAGTGGACAGTGGCATCATCATTGAGAAGGAAATGTCTAAGGAGGAGCTTCTGGCCATCCTGGAGCTTTACCGAGAGGTGCGAGGTGCCTCCTCTGACGTCACCCGGTTGCTGGACACCCTCTCTCAGATGGAGAAATACCAGGTAAGGAGCCATAGGTCCTTCAGTTGCAAAGGGGGAGGGGTAGCCCCCTTGTACACGCCAGTGGGGTGGCAGCAACCTCAGGGCCCTGGCCCAGGTGAGTCCATGCCATGCAGGTATGTATCCCTCATGGCCTCCTTTGCTCCCTAGCAAAATTCCCTGGTGTTCCTGGGACGGAGATCAAGAACCAAAAGTGACCTGAGCTTGAAGATGTACCAGGAGGAGATCCAGGTAGGGGATGGTTCCCTGGGAGGGGCCCTTAAGCGGTGGAGGGCTCAGAGAGTGTCCATGTCCCCTGTGAGACTCAGGGCCTCACCCCTTCTTGGCCCTGACATTTGGATTCATTCTTGGGTGGCCGCTCTCCCATCCAGTCCGCTGCATGGCCATGCTGCCCCTTGAGGATATCCAGTGCCCTTTGCAGTTCTTTCTAGAGATGAGAGGGACCTGAGGGAAAAGACCAGCTGCCTGCAGGACCTGCTGCCCAGGCAGGGCGGCTGCTTCCCTCCTCCTGCTGCCCCTGTTGCCTGATGGCAGTGAGCCCTTGCTGGCTCAGGGCAATGGACATTTGGATTTGGGGGCTTTTTGTTTTAAGAAAGAAACTGTCAATCAACCAACCTTCCTTCTAGCCCACCTGCCTACCTACCTTCTTCCTCCCTCCCTCCCTTCCTTCCACCATCTCCCAGTCTTTCCATATTGGCAGCTGTTAAAAGTATAGGCACTGTGCAGGCTGGCACCGTGCCCTTCCAACAGGACCCAGAGGCATAAGTTCTGCTTAGACTCTGTCCTCTGGGGTCTCTGAGACTTCCTCTGCAGCAGTTCATTAACACAAGAAGTGTGGTTGGCTCCCTTACGTATGTGGAGCCCACTGAGCCTTGCTGTAGGCGCTTTGGTGTCACAGACACACACACCCCCACCCTTCAACCCCCCACCCCACCAAGTGACAGGACACTCTGTGCCTCACAGGCCAGGCCACTCCCTCCCCTCCCAGCCTGCCCGGCCATTCCAGGCTTCAGTTTCCCCTCTGCTAACTAGGGGCACAGCCATGGGCTGACTCTGGAGAATTCTCCAAAGGTCTGTGGTTTGGGTTCTGTTTTTTAAAATATGGGGAGCTGTTTAACGTTTGCCACACCCGAAGCAGGTGGCTTTCCGGGTAGGCTGGTAGGTAAGCTGCTCTGAGTTTCTAAAAGGCCCCTGTGGCCCATCAGTGGGGCAGCGGGAGCAGAGTCTGAGTGGAGAAGACTGCCACATGCAGCTTCCAAGCCTGGACCTTCCATCAGTTCTGTGGCTTTTTCTCCACGGGGGGGCCACTGTCCATACCTCCAGGATAGGGTGTTCATCTCAAGGGCGGGGAGTGCCTGGCTCTGTGTCCACTGTCCCCCCACCCAGCAGAGGCTCTTTTGTTGCCCCTCATGGGCTGTGTCCCCACGTGAGCTGGGGAGTGGACTGGCGGGTGAGCCACCCTCAGCAGCACCCCCTTCTGCTCTAGGAGTGGTACGAGGAGCATGCCCGGGAACAGGAGGCACAGCAGCTCAGGAGCACCGTGCCTGGCCCCGCCACCCAGCAACCCCCTGGCAGTCGCCAGCGCTCCCAGACCGTCACCTAGCCGGGGTCTCACCAAGCCAGCTCTTCTATGCAATAACACCACAGTATTATGTACGGAAACCACGTGTGTACACAGACACACTCATGTATACCACGTGTGTACACAGACACACTCATGTATATGCACATACTTACCCAGAGACAGAATGAGACTAGCCAGGGGCTGTTTGAACCGCCTTGCTCTGTCTTCCTGAGCTCCAGGAGTTGGCTTGGGCTAGAGGACCAGGCCTGGCTGAGCTCTTCCTACCATGGAAAACTCTGGAAGCCCTCTTCTCAAGAAGCCCCTTGAACAGGCTGTGCCGTCTCAGCAGCGCCAGCTTCCGGGGTTGTGGGGGGGCGGCGCAAGTGGGACCTCATCTGCCTCCCTGCTGCTGCCTCAGGCTTCCTCCCCGCACCGTCCGCACCAGTCCTGCAGCCGCATCCAGGTGCCTGTGTCTGACGTTAGGGACGAAACCACTAAGAAGAATGCCCACACTCTGCGGGATGGTATCTGTAGGTGATAAGGTGCTAGAAGGTTCGTTCCCTGGAGGGATCAGTGCCTGGGACCCAGTGGGAAGTCCAGATGGAGGCCAGACACAGCTAGTCCGGTCTCTCCCAGAGGTGGCACCAGACAGCAGAGCACACTTTTTCTCTCCAGCTTCTGGCCCTTCCTCATTGCTGAAATCCTCTAACAGCCTCCTGGGGAAGCTAGGCCCAGCAGGAGGAAGCCAACAGGAGGTCCCAGGAATTTGGCCAGGGCACACTGAGTCCCTTCTGTGAGTTAATTTGAGCTGATGCTGAAGGCAGTCTTCCCCCCACCACACACACATACACACACACACACACACACACACACACACGTGCAGTAGATACTGTGGCTGGGGAGGGAGCTACAGCACAGGGACGCTTGCTGCCCATCACGGCAGCCCTGGGGCCAGCCACCACACCCACCGCACTGTGGGTAGCCGCTTCTCAAGGAACCCGGGGCACAGTGAGGACTGGCCTCCCCCCAAGGTTCTCATAAGCTAGGAGTGTCAGATGAAGGTTCTGCTGCCTTCCACCAGTCCGTTGTGGGAGTTCTGACATCTCAACAAGGTGGTAGCGGGATAGCGAGGGAAGCAAAGGCAGCAGTAGCGGGCATGGAGCCGCGGTCACTTCATCCTGCCGGTCCATTCATCTGAGGGATGAAGCACAGAGGCAGGCAGGGTTGCCGAGAGCCTGGAAAGCATCTCCCACCTCCGCCCGGCACCCCGGTCGACCTGGCCTTCTACTCCTGCTGCTTCTTGAGACTGAGTCAGTGGGCACAGGTCCCCTTGTGCTCTCCCAGCTGCAAAAGAGGACAGAGCTGGGCCCAGCACCCTACTCACCTGACCCCGGGGCCAAGCTGGAAAGCCGGTTTTTTCGCTTTAAATAAAGCACAGTCTCCCTAGGAAAACCACTGGTTCCCACAGGGTGTCAGGAGACTGGGCTCTTGGCCTGCACTGGAGCTCAGCCTGGACTCTGGGCCACAGCCCTCTCCAGAGAGGCAGCTTCATTTGCACAGCTGGGTGCCTTAGCTTTTGGGGATGAGTGGTGTTTGGGAAGTAAAGGGAAGGGAGGCCTCCTTTAAAGTGGGCCTAGGGTCTCTGGACATCTAGCCTGGTTCTAGGGCCTTCATAGAAAATTCTAAGTACCCCTCAGCCTAGGAGAGCAGGGTCCAGGTCAAGGGACTGGTCTTGGGCCCAATATGGAGATGCTAAAGTCCCTGGTTTAGCGCATACCAGCCAGGTGCCAGAAGGAGATAGAGCTGGTAGGCGAAACTCCGGGCAGTCATTGGGGACTGAGGACACCTGTCCCTACAGGGACACCTGGGGCACACCAAGCAGACCCTCAAACTTGCTAGCCAAGCAGGGGATGGACATCACCCAGGCTGTGAGCTGAGGGCCCCAGGACCCCATCTACCCCAGGGGCCCCTTTCCTTGGTTCAGCAGACAGTGAACTGGTGGCTGTGTCCCAGCCTATCAAGGGTGGCTACGGACCCATGCTTCTCCCCAAGAGGCAAAGACGCTCTATAGGAACAGTGTCTAGCCTCTCCTCCTTGCTTCCCCTCCCCCACCCTAGCCTTACTCCACACCATGCAGACAATCATTTTGTATGGATCAGGAGCCACATTGGAAGGTTTTATACAGTGACTTGTTACCTAGAAACCCACCTTGCCCAGATTTCTGTTGTGTCAATAAAGAGTCTCTGCTTTGTAGACCGACTGCAGCCTTTGACTTCGGCTTGTCGGTGGGTAGGCGGGCTGCTGCTGACCCCACCCCAACCCGACCCAGCCTTACGGTCACCTGCCCAGGTGAAGAACTGATGATGGTACGCTCGAAATAGCTTGTCTTTTATTTATTTTTTGGGGGGCAGGGAGGGGAGCAACAGTCAAGTCTTTTCCTTGTAACAGAAGGCAGTTGGGAATGAGTGGCATTTTTAAAAGGCTGGTCACAGCGATTGCAAGAAGCCCCTGGGGAGGGGCGCTTCTGGCCCCCCTTGAGGTAGGCACAGGGCCCAGGCAGGCTCCTGTTTTGTAAATTGGGGAGCCAGAGTTCCGACCGTAAGGTTCTACAAGAGTCTATACCCACAGTCCAATACGGCAGCCACTCATTGGGCAGAGCTGGGCAGGGCCCAGGTGGTTTTAAGCCAAATGGCTCAGTCCCATGAATTACTGTTAACTTGATCTATGTCCTTCGGCTTCATTAACATGAGGCCGGGATGCTGAGCCTGTTTCACCAACACTGTGGGTGCTGGACTCAGCTGACCGTAGACAGTGGAAGAGCCTAAGAGGGAGGCGCAGGGCTTCCCCAAGCCCCTCAGTGATGGGGCTGACAGGCTGCCCTCCCCAGGGCCTCTACAGTCATTCAGAGTCCCATTGTTTCCACCTGGAATTGTCCACAGCAAAGCCAGCCTCTGAATCCCCACACCAAGGTTGTGTGCCCGCAGTCAGGACCTTCCTCAGGTCCACGAGGAGCCCGGCTCTGGCATCGGTAGGCAACCTTCCCGGGAGCTACAGAGGGGCCCCTCCAGCTCCCTCAGGAGGCTAGAGGAAGGAATCACCCCTCACCAGGCCAAGCGGCTTCAGTCAGACCCTTTTCAAGTGAATCACCCCAAACTCGGTGAGGAGAACCATGACGAGGAAGGTGAAGTAGAAGACGAGCAGGCAGAGGCCGTATGCCTTGCTGAGTTGGAAACACTGAAGCGGAACAGAGACCAGGGAGAAGACCAGGCTGAGCCCCAGGGCGCTGGCCAGCACCCACACCAGCAGTCCATCGGGCTCCAGCTGTGGGGGGAATGGAGGAGGCTGCTCAGTGCCCACCACGGGAACCTTCTGGGCCATGGGCACCACGCAGGCGCTGTCAGGCCCTTGGCCACAGCTGTGGGGTCTGCCGTGTAGGAGGGCAGGGCTCCATTTTGCAGTTACAAGTGTTTTTAGACTCCAAAGCAGAATACCAGCTTCCACTTCCGCCTGCCTGGACTCTCTTCCTGGCCTCGTGTGCTAGCGTGACAGGCATATGGGCCCGTGCTCCATCATTGAGGTGCCAGAGCTTCAAACACCCTGCTAACTGAGCCACATCCTCGGTCACCCAACACCTTTTAGACACAAGGCCTTGCTCTGTAGCTTAGTCTGGCTTTGAACTTGGGGCAATCCTCTGCCTCAGTCTTCCAAGTACTGGCATTACGAGCGCGCACCACCACGCCCAGTTTTGGCTGTTTTACGTACTGAATTCTGTAGCTGAGGACCTGTTCCTACTCAAGACACTGGGTGGGTGGGACAGGGAGTGAGCAGGGCCCGGGTGTGTGTGTGTGTGTGTGTGTGTGTGTGTGTGTGTGTGTGTGTGTGTGTGAAGGTGTGGGACTGTTCATTAGACACGTCTTTCCACCCTTCCATGTTTGAATGGAGAGCTGAAGGAACGGCAGCTGTATGAATGTGTGTGTGTGTTTAGCATTTGCTGTCAGGCCCTTTACCAGTGCTGTCCTTGGTGGAACCACAGTACAGGCAGCCCCAGGTGCATTCCCGGCACTCACACGGGGTGTGCAGGGTTTGCTTTGTGCAACCAACATCGTCCAATAGAACAGCTGTTCTCAACCTGTGGGTCGAACAACCCTTTCACGCGGGTCACCTA
Source organism: Cricetomys ansorgei (assembly GCA_026225945.1). NCBI lineage: Eukaryota > Metazoa > Chordata > Mammalia > Rodentia > Nesomyidae > Cricetomys > Cricetomys ansorgei. The sequence goes on along the minus strand of JAMJFZ010000818.1, from coordinate 3,968,673 downwards.
AGACCATCTGCGTATCAGATATTTACATTACAGTTCATAACAGTAGCAAAACTACAGTTACGAAGTAGCAACGAAAATTACTTTACGGTTGGGGGTCAGCACGACCTGGGAACTGTATTAAAGGGTCGCAGCGTTAGGAAGGTCACTGCTGTAGAATGTCACCGAGGCATCCTGCCCGGGCACCTGGGGTATCTGGCCTGAGGAGGCCCACACGCCTGCACTGGTTGCCCAGCCCTGCCTGCTGGAGTTGTCCAGCCTTAGGTAGAATCCTTATATAACATACAGCGGGCTCCTAAAAGAACCTTGTGTAAAATGCAGAGTCTAGTCTGAGACTAGCTCAGTTGCTGAGTGTTTGCCCTGCTCTGCATTAACAAGGCACGGTGGCTCACATGCATGCCAAGCTCAGCACTCAGGAGGTACAGACAGGAGGGTTCCTTAGCGACGCAGCAAGTTCAAGGCCAGCCTGGGCTACACGCGAGCCTGTGTCAAAGGAAAGAGGTGTGGCTAAGGAGATGGCTCAGTGTGTAATAACGTGTGCTGCACAAACCTCATGAGGCCCCGAGTTTGGGTCCCCCTGACATGCCTGTAACCCCAGCACTTAGAGGTAGGTAGAGACAGGAGGATTGCTGCGGCTGTCTGGCCACCAGCCTAACCCCAAATCATTGAGCTCCAGGTTCAGTGATCACCTTGTCTGGAGGGACTAAGGAAGACAGTCATAGAAGGTCTCTCAATATCCACCTTCAGCACAGGTGTATAACTGTATACACACATGCAGATCCCAGGGTTAGGGGTGCAATGGTGTATAATGCACACTTAGCATGTGTGAGCCATAGGTTCATTCCCCAGACCTCTGCAAATTGCAGATTCCCAGACACGACTCCCTCTAAAATACTCATCTCCTGCACCTCAGGAAAAGTCTTGGTAATTACCCGGGCCATTCTGTGTGTTTAAGAACCCTCCCTTAATAAGCTGGGCCCCGCCTTCTGGACACATCTCTTCTTCCAGGTCCTCCCTGCAGGCAGTGTTGGATCTGACTTCCAGCTCAGGCTCTCCCCCCATGCACGTTAATCCAGGAAGTTGGGGTGTGTCATCACTCCATTTCACTAGCAAACTGAGGCCCAGAGAGACACCCCGCTCATTTATACAGCAAAAGCCTTCGGTGATGGGCCCAGGACCAGAGCCACGGGCCTCCTGCACATTTCACGCAAGCTCTATCCTAGTTACTTGGCTTGCACGGAAACACTTTTTCTAATCCCTGTGCAAACTATTTTCAAGATATTCTGCAACCTCACTAGCCATCCCTCCACGGTCGTCTCACCTTCACCTCCGAGGCATGGTTCCGGGCGATCTGCAGCAGGCAGCCCAGCCCTACGCCCACCAGGATGTCTGCAGCCAGTTCAGGAAGCTTTGCTGTAGCCCACAGCCCAGCCTTACAGCCCTATCTCCCAGCCCTCACCCCCAGTCATGGGCTCAGAGGGCAACTACCTCAGTGCATGGCCTTCTTTACCATCTACGTCCAGGGACCCCTGATGCTCATACCTCCAATAAAATGGGTATCAAGTGCTCATTTCACATTCAGCCTGTGGGGGTCAAATGAGGTGTCAGAAATGCCTGGTACTTGTGAACACTCAGCAGATGGGGAAACTGAGGCTAAGTGACCACCGCTGAGCCATATAGAAGCTGAAGATGGAGCAGGCTAGGGGCTAAGGCCATCCCTATGGATCATTCCAGGTTTCTTCCTACTAGCCCGAGGGTCAGGAGTCCTAGCAGGGTGAATCTCAATGCCCCACCTACAAAGGTGAAGCCACAGGTCCCTGGCCAGTCCCAAGAGCCCACCTGTGACTCTCAGAGCTGGGACAGCACACAGAAGCTCAGACAGGCCCCACAAAGGATACTGAAAATGATGCCACCGAAACAGGCGGAGAACGCCATCCGCGGGTAGCCCTGACGGGCCAGAGTGAAATCTGAGAACGCATCTGCAGAGAGAGTAGGCTGTGTTGAGTGGCAGGCTCCTGCATAGACAGTCAGGCAGCAAACATTGATAAAGGCCCCCCCATGGGGAACCCAGCATCCTCTAAGATGCCCCTGTCTGTGTAATTCCTTTTACTGCACTCCCTCATTGGGAGCAAACTTGGGGTGTAGCATTAGCCCTCAGAGCACCTGCGTGTGCTTTAGGTAAGATGCACAGAGTTGAACTGAAGGACAGTGAGGTGCTGGACTCCCAGCTCCTTGCTAGAATGTTCCTGTTCAGTGTGCAGCCTGGTCAGCCATAACTGGCTGTTGTGGTTTAGGGCTTTAGGTTGGTGTATGTGACCCCTCCCCCTTACACATTAAGTATGATTGGCTATAATAGGTTTCACATCCTGCTTGAACTTTGGGGAGCCACGGAGTGTCCAGGCATCAATCTAGGAAGGCCTCTATGGAATGTTCTAGTCCAGTGGTGGTTTAGTGACCCTCCCCCAATGCCCACTGATAGTCACTTAAAAACAACAGTAGCCACCCCATTGGTGCTGAGGGTACATACCCTAGGTATTGTCTCTAGATATAACTGTGGCTAGGGAAGGGAAAAGCCACCCCAGAGCCCCAAGTCACCTCCAATACTATTCCCCCAAGCCAGGAGGGTGAGCCCTAGGACAGTGTTGCTCAGGCAGAAGACCACGCCCAGGGACCGCAAGATGTTCACCACCTCAGTGGCGGCTGCATTGATCCACAGGGCGCTGGTCAGGAAGCCCAGGAAAGCAAAGAGCTGCAGAGGGAGTGGAGATCTCCAGTTGGTCCCCAGCAGGACACAGCCTCAGGTCCCTATCTGTAAGCTGGGTAGCAGGCATCTACCACTCAGGCCGGGGTATGACCCAGTGCCAGAGTACTTGCCTGACATTACCCAAGACTCACGAGCTTACAGTTGAGTTCATTAGTGCTTATTACACGGTAAGTAATCAATAAAGGTTAGCTCAGTGCTATTTGGGGGAGGGAATTACACCCTGCTCCCTTTGACCGAGGGTCTCACTTAGCACAGGCTGACTTCACACTCCCTACATAGCTGATTATGGTCTTGAACATAATCCTCCTGCCTCTGCTCTCAAGTGCTGGGATGAAAGACATGCACTTCCACATCTGGCTCTCTACATTGTAAAAAATATTTGTTCTACTTATTTGTGTGTGTATGTGGTGGGGGTGGGGGTGGGTGGGAGGGGTGGGTGGCAAAATGTGGACTAGAGAGAACAGTGGTCAGGAGTCACTTCTCTCCATCATGTGGCTTCTGGGGAACGAACTCAAGCCGTCAGACTCTGTGGCAGATACTTTGACCCACTGAGCCACCTTGCCAGCCCTGGATCTAGTGGCAGACACCTTTAATCCTAGCACTCGGGAGGCACAGGCAGGTGGATCTCTGTGAGTTCGAGGCCACCCTGGTCTACAGAGTGAGTTCCAGGACAGCCAGAGCTACAACAGAGGAACCTTGTCTTGAAAAAACAAAAGTAAAAAAATTAAATATGTATCATATTTCTAACAGCCAACTAGCCCAAGCAAAGGGCATGCTAGTCACTGAGGCATACTCGTAGCAATGGCAGCGGGACCCAGATAGATGAAGGAGGCTGGGTTTGAGGGGTGCTCGTCTGGCAGGAGCGAAGTCCTGGGTGCCGTCATCAGAAAAGGAAGGGGCTATATATGACAGCAGGGACGACCCGTGAAGACACAACTGTCATCTAAAGACACCAGGCACGAAAGGCATGTTCTACTGTGATGCCCTTGATGTCCAGAATGGAGCTGGGGCTTCAGTCAGCAGGACAGAAGAGGCCAAGGTGGGAGCATCTCAACTTCAAGTCCAGCCAACAGAGCAAGACCCCAAAGGAGGGTTCAGTGGTAAGACGGCACCATGAGGGAGGGAGGGAGGAAGGGAAGGAGGGAGGGATGGAGGGAAGGAGGGAGGGATGGAGGGATGGAGGGAGGGAGGGAGGGATGGAGAGAGGGAGGGAGGGAGGGAGGGATAGAGGGATAGAGGGAGGGAGGGATAGAGGGATAGAGGGAGGGAGGGAGGGAAGGTGGGAGGGATGGAGGGAGGGAAGGAAGGAGGGAAGGAAGGAGGGATAGAGGGATGGAAGGAGGGTAAAAGGAACGCATGGCTGTCAAGCCTGACAGCCTGAGTGAGTTCGATCCCCCAAACCCACCCGGTAGAAGGAGAAAGCCAACTTCCGCAGGTTATCTCTGACCTCCATAAACGCACCATGGCGCATGCACACACATAACAAATAATTTTTTAAAAGAGAGAAGTGGGGGAAGAAAGATCCAGAATAGGCACATCTAGAGAGAGAAAAACGGCTGGAGAGGCAGCTGCTGACAGACACAGTTCTGAGGCGGCGGGATGGTCGACACTGGCTGGTGGTTGCACAGCTCTGGATGTGATGGACACATCTGTACACAGAGCGCCGTCTTAGGGCGCCTCAGAACCCGAGTTCCACCTCAGCCCCGTGAAACACAAGGGAAACTGGTGTGGGGCACAGCACTGGGAAGTGGAGGCAGGGGGATCAAGAGTTCAAGGTCATTCTGGGCTACATAGGCTCTGTGTCAGAAAACAACAAAATCAGGGACTGGAAGCCATGGCTCTGTCGTGTTCTTGCCGAGGATTTGGGTCAGTCCCATAACCACAAGCAACTCCAGCGCCCTCTTCTGGCCACTCAGGGTACCAGGCACGCACAGGGTGCGCAGACACACATGCAAAAGCCACTCAGACACATAGAATAAATAAATCTGAAAAACACAAAAGATAATGGAGCAAACAAACAAACACAAAACCTAAAAGCGTAAAAGCTTAAAACGGGCAAAATGTATGGCACATGAGTAATATCTCAATAAAATAATCCCATTCTGCCCACAGTAAAAAGAAGTCTACATAGCAAATGGCTTGGGGTTCAGCTCCCCTTCAGAGTAGATGCGACCGTTCACCAAACCACCCCAGAAACACACCCAGGCCGCCCCTCGGAGGCCTCCAGTCCTTACCCAGTGCAGTCTTGGGGGCTCTCTGTTAGATGTGGCAAAAAAAGTCACTGAGGCCAGGGCTGTACCCACGATTACCACCACACCCCAGACAGGAAAGAGGCCGCCGATCTCATAGATCCCATCTGTGGGACAAGAAAGGGAGCTGGGACCCCCACCCCACTGGCTCCCCACTTCCTCCCGCCAGCTCCCACAGTGACACAGGGGCTCTGGGTGAGTTCAGAAGTTCAAGGCCAGCCTCAGCTACCTAGAGCTCAGGACTGCCAGGGAATATAAGACACTGTCTCAAAATGCCAGGAAAACTTCTGGGCGGTGGTAGTGGCACATGCCTTTAATCCCAGCACTCAGGAGACAGAGGCAGGTGAATCTCTGCGAGTTTGAGGCCAACCTGGTCTACAGATTCCAGGACAGCCAGAGTTACAGCAGAGAAACCCTGTCTCCAAAAATAAAACAAAACAAAATGAAAGGTGGGGGGCATGGTGCCGAGGAAGCAGTAGACAGTGTACCCAGCATGCATGGCGCCCTGGTTTCCTTCTGCAGCACCACATACACCAGACATGGTGGGGCACGCCTGTAATCAGCATTCGAGAGATGGAGGCAGGATGATTGGGAGTTTACGGTCACCCTCTGCTATGTAGTGAGTTCATGGCCAGCCTAGGCTACATACTGAGACTACCTCAAATAAAAGAGTGAGGTCTGGGGCTATAGCTCAGGCATGTCTACGCTTGGCTGTGTGAAGGCCTGGGTTCCATCCAAGCACAAGAGTAAAGGAAGTCAATTGAGTAAAAACGAAGCTCCAGCCTTGCCTTGGTCGGGGGACAGAGGCTGTAAGGGACCGGGCTCCCAGGTACCCTTATCTCCCTCCTAATCACACCCCCCAGGCCTGCGTCCTTTGATAAACTGGGCGCTCACTCATGGTTTCTGGCTTCACCTGGCATGAAACTCACATGACGCTCACCCACGCCTCTGCCCTCAGACTCCCACTCACCAGACTTGAGACACCCAAGAGGAATGAGTAGTGTGAGTTACTCACCTCAGACAACAAGAAAAAACAGGGGTAAAAGACTAGAAAGAGCCTGGTGAGTCTGTGTGTTCCTCAGCCAGAACAAGGCAGAAATGAAACCGCCATTCTGGAGCCAACGGGGGAAAGGCCACTGCGGCCAGCAAGTCACTCTGAGGTCTGGGAGGGGTCTGGGACCACACACGCTGCTTACATCCATTCAGAGAGCCGCTCTGGGCTCTGGCCCAGATCTCCAGATGATAAAGCTGGAATTTGGTGCGAAATCTCCTATTCTGTGATTTCTTTTTTTTTTTTTTAGGACAGTGACTCACTGTACAGTCCTGGCTGGCCTGGATCGCACTACATAGACGAGGCTGGCCTCAAATTCAGAGTTCAGCCTGCTTTTGCCTCCCAAGTGCTGGGATTTACCATGCTCAGCCTTGTTCTGTAATTTTTTCTTTTAGTAGGAATATCAGACAGGAAACCCAGCGCCCCAGCTGCTAGGCCAGAGTGTCATCTCTGAGTCTTGCCCATCCCCCATCCCTCCTCCATCTCTGATGGGGACAAACACAGCAGAGGGCTGGACTTGGCCTGGGAACCACTTGGCTTGGGAACCTGTTTACAGTTCCGTCTGCAGGCAGCAGGACTGGTCCACTGATCAGGGAAATCCCTTGGATGAGCATGCCCTGGATTCTGCTCTGAAGAGACTCTGGGATAGGAGGGGGGCAGTGGGGGAGTGGTACTCACAGACTCCCGACTGCAGGGTGAGGACCAGGAACAGGGGGCTGATGACCAGATGCAGACAGTTGAGTGGCCGCTTCCAGTTCCGATCTTCCTTGTCCGGGTCCACGACAGGTACTGTGAGCAACAGCAGGAACTCCACGGGCAACTGGGGGAGGCGGAGGGGGTGTCAGTGGGGAGGGGGAGGGTGTCAGCTGGAAGGGGAGGGTGCAGCAGAACCCCCTTCCCCCCCCTCCCGCCCCTGAATTTTGGAGTGCTCTATTGCTGCAGAGCACCCAGGAGCGAGCGGGACATGCTCCATACTCGCTGGCCCCATCTCTGCCTCCGCCTCCTCAGTGCCAGGATTGGAGGCCTGCCCACCACACCTCATCTGTGCCGTATGGGGATGGGACGCAGACGCAAAGCTTCACGTGTGCTACGCAGGCGCTTCCACCAACAAGGATGTCCCCAGCCCCACGACCCCCATTGTATGCTGAAGGAAAATGGGGCTCAGATAAAGTCATAGCCACAGGGGTACAAACATAATTCTCTCTTTATTCCTGAGACTGACAAGGCCCCAAATCTACCCAGGCCACCCATTGCCTCTAGGAGCTGACAAGATCTGACTCCTGACTCTGGTGGTGGCTGTAACTCCTGGGTGTGGCTTGGGACCCCTCCTGGGTTTCCCTGCCCCGGACAGACACTTGTCTTCTTTCTCTAGAGAGTAGAGAGTCCTGGATCAGATCATGAGCCAAGCTTGGGGACTCAGTTTCCCCACTGTATCCCATGCTGGCCATCAAAGGGGCATTTCAGTGGACTCAACTCTTCACCTGGAAAGTCACAGTAGTGGGGGGGTGGGGGGTGGCATACATCTTTAACCTTAAGAGGTTAGGAGGCAGAGGTGGTGGGTAGCCAGTACCAGGCCAGCCAGGACTACAGAATAAGACCCTGTCTCAAAAGACAAACAGGAAAAAAAAAAACAAAAACAAAAAACAAACCCACACTATCTAACAGTCCCAAGGCTGGGAGCCTGGATCCTGAGTCTGTCTTACCTTGGCCACCTTCAGGAGCCTGCAAGACATAGATTGGGTTCTCCACTTCCTGTAGTCCAAGGGATTCAGGGCTTGGATCAGGATCTGGGCAGTGGTCTCCTGAGCCAGCAACAGAGGCCGGTATTCATCTCCTGTGTGTACCGGGCAGGACAGATGTAACCACGCTCGGCACATCCAGGGAGGCCCATTCCCCTCGCCTCCCCCCACTCTCTCATCCCAGCAGAGGGTGGGAGAACCAAGGTGTGTGCGCGCACGCGCACACACACACACACGCATGCGCTCGGCCCAGGGGAGGCGGGTCTCCTGGTGTCCTTGTCCCCACAGGCCCAGGGCCCAGGGCTCACTATAGTCATAGCTGTTGGTGTTGGAAGACGTCCGGTCCTCTTCTGAATCTGACAACGTCTCTGCAGGAAATAGGAACAGGGAGAAGGTGGCTAACAAGCCCTGTGTCACCCAGAGCCCTGTGGAAGGAACTATGATGGGTGGGAAGGGTGGGGGTGTCACCTCTGAGACAGGCCGGAGTTAACGTGCAAATGTCCAGGCCTTCCCTCCATCCCTCCCTCCATCCATCCCTTCCTCTTTATCCCTCCTTCCTCAGCAGGCTCTCATGTAACCCAGGCTGTCTCTGAACTTTATCACCCTGGTGCTACAATTACAGGCGTGCACCTCCACGCCCTCTTTGTGCAGTGCTGGGCACGGAACCCTGCACCCTGCGCATGCCAGACACATGCTCTGCCTGAGCCCTTCCCCTTAGCGTTCTCAGCAATGGCCACGCACACTCAGAAGTCCCTACGCTGTGGGAGTACGACTGGCAGAACATCCGCAACCGCCAGGCCGTGGCAAGGTGCGGTTCAATGCCGAGCAGGCGGGTCAGCACCCGCTGGCTACGCTAGCTTCCTCTTTTCCTTCTTTTCCTGGCCATGTAGCCCAGGCTATCCTAGAACTTAAAAATACGTGTTTATTTGTTATGTGTAGGAGTCTGCATTGTGCACGTGGGCTAGGGCACCCGTGTGGAGGTCAAAAGTCATCTAAGCAGCAGTTGCTTCTCTCCTTCCAATATGACAAGCCTGGGGCTCGAACCCAGGTCATCAGGCTTGGTGGCAAGCATCTTTACTTGCTGAGCCATCTCGCTGGCCCTAGCCCGGAACTTCTGACCCTCCTACTTCTGCCTCCCAGTGCTGAGTCACACTGTTAGCACACCCAACAAACTACAGTGCTTTTCTGTTTTGTCTAGAACATTCCTCTAAAGTTCCAGCTCTCCCTAGGCCTGGAACCTGTGAAGCCTCAGAGGAAAGGGGTCTCCGCCCCCATTAGACAGGGGCAGGTCCAATCCTTTCTCTTATCCCCTCTCAGAATAATCTGTCCTTTCCCATCCCAACCTGCCAGCCAAGCTTCCACGGGTCTGCAGACACAGCAGGGGGGCAGGTTCTGAATTCTCAGGGATCGCTTTGCCTAGAGGAGGGGAAATCCCAGCAGGCTCCCTGTAGGAGGGCCATCAATCCTTGCTCTATGCCAGGAATGAGACGGAGCTGCCCTCTGCAGGCTCGCAGCCACACAGACAGGCTTTATGCAGACTAGCTACAGAATGGCTAGCAGGTTCCCAGGTGCGGCCTTTGGGGTCTGGTACTGCCCTATGCCAGCTCAGTGGCCTTGGGAGGACTAGATTTTTCCCTGGGTCTGTTTCCTTCCTGTAGAAGGCTGAAGTAAGACTCCCCATACCAACGAAGTGTCGCCGAGGGAACAGAATCAAATAACATGCCCAGTGGTACGCGGTGAAGCGCTCGAATCCCGGGTGCCCCTCGTGTCTGTGTGTGCGCGCACGCGTGTTTTCTGTGGATCCTGTTTTGCGTGCTGTGCATTTTTTGTGTATTTTGTATGTGTCATGTACACCTGTGCATGTCTCTGCTCTCTACATGTTCCTACAGGGTTCGTCTAGATTCTTCCAGAGGCGCGTGCAACTTGTACCGCTGACCCCAAGTGGGGTAGCGCCACGGACGGAGACCTGTGGCGAGAGGGTTCTGAGCCCGGGGAAGGATCCGGCCCGGGCAGGGTAGAAACTGCACGGAAAGGAGATGGCCAGACCGGAGACAGACCCGGGGGACAAGAGGCAGCAGAAGGGCAGAACAGGCGCCCAGTCCCGTGTCCCCTCAGACGCGGTTCCTCACCGGGCGTCCCAGGCATGGAGTGGACCAGAGACCTGCTGCGCTGCCGCTGGTAGACCCAAGTGCAGATGATGACCGTGGCCACGTAGAACACATAGAGGCCCAGGTAACCTGCGGGCAGAGGCGCAGGCCGTCACCAGCCAGCGTGCAGGCTGCAGGTGCCACCCTGGCCCAGTCTTGGCGTGTGAGTGGCCTTCGCTGTGAGTCTGCGTACCTTTTTCTTGCTGTTGTCGATTCCCCCTCTGTCCCCTGCCTTTCCTGCCTATCTGCTGCGAGACCCTTCCATCAGAGAAGAAGCAAGGGTGGACAGTAGTCCCTAAGCCACTGTGGAGGGCCTCGGAACAGCAAGCGAGTCTAGGCTATGGTCCCCAATATGCCCCTGTGGGACTACTTTGTCTCTGGCCTATTCCCTTCCATGGCTAGAATGCATGCCAGGTTTACCTGGCATGGCTCCCATTTACCCACCCCCCCTTCTTGCCAGGGAAATGGGGAGTAACTGGCCCCCTCTGTGGCTGGTCCTTGGGCCTCGTGTCCCTTGCCGGCTTCCCCGACCCTCACGTTGGTCCCTCTTAATGACCGAGTTTGCTGTGAGACCCCTGGGGTCTGGATCACACCCGAAAGTCGCCAGCTTCCACCCTCCCTTGACCTTGATCGTTTGCCGGCTTACGTAGAGTTTGTCACTCTGAATCAAATCAACCTCTCTGTCCCCAGACACTTCCAGAGACTCTGTCCTGGAATGCCCCCGACTGCTCACCCAGTGCCCACGCCAGCGTGATCCTGCCGAGACAGAGTGCAGTGAAGGTTAGGAACACAGCCACCATGTAGAAAGCGATGTCCCTGAGGAAGGGCCTGGAGGCTGCCATGAAGGGGTGCATGATGGTGATCCCTCCGGCCACCACAGTGGTGACCAGCACCCCTGCGCCTGGAAGACAGCAGACCAGAGCTCAGAAGTCGGCACCCTGGGTGGTTTCCCAACACCTCCACATTCCAATGGGGATGTGCTCACCAAACAGAGCCCCGATGGCCAGGCCGGCAGTGCGTGGGTCTGAGAAAGCCACTAGGGCGCTGAAGATATCCGGGGCGCCATTCCCAAAAGCCAGGAAGGTGACACCATGGGGGCGTATGTCAAGGGGGTTCCACACAGGCGACCCCTTGCCCCTGCCTCCCTTGGCCACCCTCCTATTGGGAGCTGGGTCAAAGGATACTGCCACGTTGTGGGAGAGCCTGAGACTAGTGGAGATGGCTGACAAGTTAGGGCAGAAGCTGGGGGAGGAACAGCCAAATGTCAGAGTCTGTAGGGAGGGGACTTGGCCAGCTTGAAATGCATGAGGGCCCGAGTTCAATCCCTGAGACCAATGTGAAAAAGCTTGGGAGGCAGGGGTTCACTGGCCAGCTGTTCTAGCCTGATCGGTGAGCCCAGACCAGTGAGAGACCCTGTCTCAAAAAGCAAAATGCTTGCCGTCCTTAAGAACAACACCTGAGATTGACCTCTAGTCTCCGTAAGCACGTGCATAGGCATGCGTGAGGACCCTCCACCATGCATGGCCAACTATGAGCATGCTCACAGTGGCTGACCCCTACCCATCATTCCCCAAAACCAGGGCACTGGATCTCAGCTCTCAGGATCGCATTTTCCCATCTATAAGCTGGACACGGGCCCAGGCCACACTCACAACTTGGCTGCAGTGACTCCCAGGATCAGAAAGAGGTAAAGTAGCCAGAAAACCTGGTGGGGACCAGAAAGGGAGAGAGAGTTACGCCCCTTGGAGACACCTGCCCATTTCCAGGTCCCCAGGGCACAGACTCACATAGAGGGTGATGGCCAGAGGGAGGAGATTGGGGGGGAAGTGGCAGAAGATGCCCTCGAGGTAGTCCAGGTAGCCCCCCTCACTGCGACAGTCCGGATTCGTCCTGATAAAGTCACAGCGGTCGGAAGCGTTCAGGGTACTCACGGCACGGCACTGCAGAAAGGGACGGCGGGGAACAAATCACACCCTCCGAGGGAGACCGGATAGGACCCGTCTAAGCAGTTGAACATAACCACCCTTCAGCCTGTCACTAACCCCACTGGACAGTTTTGTTTTAAAAAAAACAAAACAAAACCAAAACTTGTGGGCCAGCAAGACATCTCAGTGGGTAAAGGTGTTTGCTGACCACTGTACCTGGTGTCCTGAATCTGATCACCGAGTCCCATGTGGTAGAAATGATTCCACAAGCTGTTCTCTGACGTCCACATTCATGCCCCGCCACCCCCAGGAAATTAATAGATAAAGGTAATCAAAGATAAATGTAATCAAATCAACTTAACATGGTAGCTCACGAGTACGTGTTTGTTTCAAAACAAAGTAACATGGCCTGGAGAGACGGCTCAGCAATTAAGAGCAAGCAAGTACTGCTCTCGGCACCATAGCTGGCGGCTCGCATCTGCCTGTAACTCCAGCTCCCGGGGATTGACGCCTCTGGCCTGCTAGGGCATCTGCACTGATGTGCGCATGCCCACGTACAGACACATAATTAAAAATAACAGAAATAAAAGCCTAAAAACACCAAATCTACAGCGACGACTAAATCACCAGGCGGAGGCGGTGGTGCGCGCCTTAAATCCCAACACTCGGGAGGCAGAAGCAGGCAGATCTCTGAGGCCAGCCTGGTGTACAGAGCGAGTTTTAGGACAGCCAGGGTTACCCAGAGAAACCCTGTCTTGAAAAAAAATAAAAAACCAAAATGACAACTACATCTCCTGTTCTCAGCCTGCCCGTCACCTGACTCTTCACCAATCCCGCCATGGACAGTTTGAAGCAGATCCTTGTGGAGACTCCCCCTTTACCTCTACGCTAGTGTATACCCTCTACCACTGGGTTCGTTTTACAGACCTCGGGGTGTCCTCAATCTCCTTTCTGCAATCTGCTTTATCTATGACCAATCAACGTCACATTAAGGATAACATTAACCAAGATAAAACGTGCTGGGCGACTGAAGTACGCCAGGCAGTGATGGGAGTTTCCAACACTGTGGGTCATGTGTGGCAGAAACAAGGGTCCAGTCTTTGTAAGAAAACTAAGACAGCATTGAAGCGTCCACACAGGTCAGAGTCCACTGGGACCAGGACAGACAGACACTCTGTAGCTACCCCCTCCCTTCTCTCTTCCCCTCCTTTTTAACTTAATTTATTCTGATGAACCATCATCTTGCGCCCCCTTCTTTTCTGGTTCCGTTTTCTAAAACTTTTTTTTTTTTTAAAGACAGAGTCTGTGTAGCCCTCGATGTCCTGGAACTCATGAAGTAGACCAGGCTGGCCTCAAACTCACAGAGATCCACCTGCCTCTGCTTCCCTGGTGCTGGGATTATAGAGGTCCATCTGGAACTTCAGGTCCTGGGCAAGCCACTGTTCACACCTCTGTCTCCAACTCTCTTGTAGTCTTTCTAATAACAACAGCATTCTTAAGCTCTTAGGAAGCCTTCAGAGAGTGACTCACTCAGCCCATGACTCTCAGCACACGTCACAGATTGTCAGGGAGGGGCCTAGAAGTGAAAGTGGTGTTGGGGGCTGGGCTGTGGCCTCTAGAGTCTCTCGCAGTGCAAGGTGTGCAGGACGGATGACAGTTAAAGGGACAGAGGAGGGTAGGAAGGGACACAGCCAGAGACAGCAGGACAGTGGCTGCCACTGTGACCCCAGGAGCTCCAGCCCAGGGGAGGGAATCAGGAGTGGACCAGCACCTCCCTCTCAGTCATTACTGGGGGCTGCTGGGAGGATTTGGGGGAGGGAGGAAGATAGGGTCTTAGGTAGCACAGGCGTAGTGCTATGCGCTGGGGATGATCTTGTGATCCTCCAGCCTCTGCATCCCTGTTCTGGGCAAGTGCCACCGTGTCGGGTTTATGCAGTACTGGGGATGGAACCCAAGGCCTCGAGCATCCACGGATGGCTCTACTACTGCATCCCCGGCCCAGCTACAGTCTGAGAGCGCCCTACTGTGTGCGCACAGACCTGGTCACACCCTACCCCCAGCATATCAACAGGCTCAGCCCCACGTGGAGCTTCACAGCTGAACAGTGGGTCTGCCACAGAAAGGACAACACTTTCCCTGGACACAAGAGGCCTGGAAAATAATAGCTCAATGGATTTTATGTCATGATGGAGAAACTGAGGCACTGAAAGGGGAAGGGAACCCCCCCCCCAGGCAACCACACAACCACTGTTAGGAATGTGTCACCCAGCTCCGCCCAGACAGTGGCCAGCTGCAGCAGAAGCACAGTGACCCCTCTTTCTGCTCAGTCTCTCACTTCAGCTCCCTTGTCCCTGTTCTCGTGGTCAGCAGGGGGCCCAGTGTCTCAGCTATAGCAGAAGGAGTCAGCGGGCCAAGTCCTCTGAAGGTGGCCTCCTGCCACATATCCTGACCGCCCAGCCCCTGTCTGAGCTGGACATCCCTCCCTCCCGGGCCCAGCCCTCTCCCAGTCTGCTCTCCCATCACCACGCTGGGCCTAGGAGATGGTCCACGTCCCCACAGGTCTGCCACCCTCTTCCCTGACCTCCACTTCGGTCCAGGAGAACCCAGAGGATACCGGGCTCCAGGGTCAGGCATTGGCAGCCGATTCCATGCCCGGGAACCACCCAGATTACAGAAATGCTAAACTCACAGGGCCGCTTGGAATTCTGGGAAGTCACATGCCCTTCTGAAAGACATCCAAGTTCTAAAACAAAAACAACCTCCTGACCCACAGAACTCACTAGGACAGACAAATGACAAACCGGATGTGGCCTGGGCCACATTATTTCCCTCTAGCCAGCAGGACAGGGAAAGAAAACTCGAGGGTAAGACTGCCACCAGCAGCCTGTGTGACCTCTCAGCATCTCGCCTTCTCTGGGCTCTGGCCACTGTCACCTGGTCTTTATGATCCTCTGCCCTCCCTCTGCGGTCCAGTGCAGGCTGAGGCTGTCGCACCCTCCTGACTCCAGGAAGTGTCCAATCAAACAACTAGGAAGGTAAATCTTCGAAGCCCTCCTTCCATTCTGCCCACAGCAGTCTGGAAGGCTTTGTGCCAGCCTTGGCGCCTGCATAGACAGAAAGACAGACAGACATGCATACACACACACACACACACACACACACACATCACAGATACCCGGCCACCCTCTCTGGCTGCTCATCTGCATGGTGGTCCCAAGCCCAGGACCTGTGTGTCAATGACCGTGGACATGGCTGAAGTGAGGGTCTGAAGATGGGACTCTCTGGAATTCACTGGTGGCCCCAAGGTCCTCCCAAGGGTCTATATAAGAGGGTGGTGGGGGATCAGAACCAAGGAAGGAGATGTAAGAGAGACTGGAAAAATATAATTCCTTTCTTTCTTTCTTTTTTTTTTTTGGTATTTCGAGACAGGGTTTCTCTGGGTAGCCCTGGTGGCCTGGAATGTGCTCTGTAGACCAGGCTGGCCTCAAACAGAGATCTGCCTGCCTGCCCCTGCTGCCCCAGCGTTGGGATGAAAGGCGTGTACCACCTCCAACAGGCCAGAGTGAAACTCTTAGAGACCAGGAAGATGGGACTGCCGGAGCAGGAAGCAGCCACACCCACACCTGGGCTGAGTCTGGGGAACCCCGAGTTAACCTGTGGGCTGGTCATTTTTCTTACTGTGTTGAGCTGACTTTGAACTCCTGCCTTCGGCTTCCAAGTGCTGGGCTTACATGTGTGCCTGCCACATCCAGGAGCTGTGGTATTTGAGCTCGAAGCGATTTTTTCTGGCAGCAACAGGGGGTAGTGACACTTGCTGCTAAACTTGATGACCCAAAGTTCAATCCCCCAAACCCACAAGATAAGAGAGAAGTGACTCTTGGACATTGAACTCTGCGCACACACACACAGATTAACGTAACAGTAAAAAGAAGCGCCTGCAACGGTTTGACATCCCTTGAACAGAGACATCATGCTGTGCTTCTGCCCGGCTCCCTCCTTTCTTCCTCCTGCTCAGTGGTCCAGCCACTGGGACTCCCACAGTGTATGGAAGACACTACCCTGCCCCAGGACCTCTGCACCTGCTGCTCAGGCCTCAAGGACAACATCGTCTCCCGGAGGCAAAGCAGCTGCCCTCCCATCTCTCACCACGCCCCAATTCATCTCACACCACACCTGCATTCCTTTAGGTTCCTTTTGACTTTATAAATTATCCTGCAGGTTTATTTCTTGGCTTGTTTCCCCGAGCTCTAGAAGCAGCCGTGGGGGATGGGGAGAGGGGATGCTCTGCGTGTTCTCCAATTCTTGCACACTGTAGGGGCTCAGTAAACATTACCATTACCCTGCTGGGGACAGTGGCCAGCACGCTTTAGTCCCAGTACTCAGGAGGCAAAGTTCCAGGCCAGCCTGTCAACATACTGAATCCCCGTTTAACACGCACGCATGCACGCGCGCATGTAGCAGCTCATGCCTATAATCCTGCTGAGGAAGGAACATTACTCTGAATATAAGGCCAGCCTGGGCTACAGCGTGTGAATCCTGTGTAAAACACGATCAGATGTTTGGAAGGTAGCACAAGCTGAGGGTGGGGTTCCTGGCACAGGGTCGTGTCTCCAGCTCAGGAGCTGATGGAGACTGTCCTGGGAGACGCTGTATAAAGAGAAAGGTTTGGTTTGTCCCAAGGGGGCCACAAGGCCACTTCGATCTTCAGCTCCTTGACCCTCAGACTCAGAGTCTTCATCTAGTCCCTAGGGATAAAGCCACCCACCACAGAGACTTCCCGGTGAGTTCAGCGCAATGCCGGCCAAGGAGCACAGGGACCTGCACTAATCACTCAGCGGAAATGGAATCACCCAGGTAGGTTCCTGCCTGGGAAGTAGCAGCCAGTTTTACAACCCCAGTAACTGCTGGCTGCCCACCCATCTGTAAAATGGGCTTAATTACCCAACCGCCTTCTCGGAGGGTGAGGCGAAGGCACCTCTGCCCGTAAACTCAATGTAGGCAGCAACACTCTCAGCGTAGGTGGTTTGAGTTTGTGATTTCTTTCTTTTTATTGGGAGTGGGGGATGGGGTCACTCTGTAGACCAGGCTGGCCTCAAACTCAGAGATCCGCCTGCCTCTGCCTCCCGAGTGCAGGGATCAAGGGCGTGTGCCACTACAGCCTGGATGGGTTTGTGACTTCTGACAGAGAAAATACAGGGGTCGGGGCAGGGCCCGTGGGTAGAATTACGTGCCTAGCACGCTTGAGCCCTGAGTTCTACTCACAGATCCACATAGAGCAGCCAGGCACGGTGGCACGTGCCAGGAATCCCAGCTCTCAGGATCAGCTGAAGGTTGTTTTCAGGGTTAGAGTGAGTCTGAGGCCAGCATGGGCAACATGAAACCGTGTCCCGAAAAAAGAAAAGAAAAGGCTGGGTAGATGGATCAGTGGTTAGAGCTGCTTGTCCTGCCAGTGTGGGGCCTGGGGTGTGGATCCCCAAAAACCACGTAAATGCTGGGCGGGTGTGAAAGCACCTGTAACTCCAGCCTTAGAAGGAAGGGGCAGGGGATCCCCAGAGCAAGCTGGCTAGCCAACTAGCCATATCGGTGAGCTCTGGGTTTAACGGAGATCCTACCCCAGTGAGTACAATGGAGGAACAAGCCATCCTGATGTCAGCCTCCGGCCTCCACACACACAAATATGCACACACGTACATATCACACCACACACCCTACTCTCACATATACATACACACATATACACCACACACACAGACATACATACTATGCACACACTATACACACACAGACACACACTCACGCACACATACACACACATCATACACACACACGTCATACACACTATATACACACACACTCAGCCACACACACATATACACACACATCATACACACATACACACCATACACACACATACACACATACTACACACACACACACACACCATACACACACACACACTCACACACCCACTACACTCACTAGACACATACATACACACTACACACATACACACACGCATCATACACACATGTGCACACACACACTACACACACCAGACACATATACACACATACATACACATACACACATCACACACACACAGATCATTCACACATCATACACACACATGTACACACACACACTACACACATACACACACACACACACACACACACACACACACGGCAAAAGAAAAGGAAGTACAGGTGTGGGTCCCAGGTCTCCCTGAGCAGCGCCTGCCTGGCGGTCCACTGTGGCCCCTGCTCCCTGTCCCATCTCTGTCCCTGCAACTCTCCATCTCCCTCTGTCTCGCCTCCTGCGCACACCCCTCCCTCAGAGATCCCCAACCAAATCTTTGTTCTTCAAGTCCTTGGCACTGGGACACCTCAGCTCACCAGGCTGGACCCATGGCGACACCCGTTCCTCACCCCTGCCTGCTCCCCACCCCCACCTGTCTCCAGCACCGCCCCAACCCACCCACCATGTTCCCTGGCTCCCAGCCTGGAGGCCTGGGAACTCAGCGTCCCTGTACCAGGCTCTCAGCTTCCACCATCTCCCCTCTCAATCACCCCTCCTCACAGCAGCCAGGGCACTCTCCCCTCCCAGCCTCGGCCCACAAGGCCTCTTCTGACCCGGCCAGAATTACCTCTCCACCCACCTCCTTCAACCTTACATGTCCCTTTCAGCCCTCCTGACCTTGTTGCTGTTAGGAACACACTAACCTTGAACCTGCCTCAGGGCGTTTGCACTGGTGGTTCCCTTGCCTTTCCCCCAGATGTCTGTCGATCTGTCTGGGCAAGTGGCTTCCTCCCTTCCTTCAAAGCTGGGCTTCAAGGCGACTCGTTCACAGGAGGAATTTGTCACAGACCAGCAACCTGAAGTAGCTGGAGACACTCACTTCCCCCCAACACAGGGTTACTGTCTACACAGTTGGGCTCCCTGAAGTCTCCTCTCCGGCTGTCAGCTCCGTCAGGAGCCCCATCAGCACACCCCGGGGTCCAGCTCCCTCAGTGCTGACACGTAGCAGACACGTAATAATTAGCTGGCGATAGAACAGAGACGCCCCACCCAACCCACCTCCCTGCCCTGCCCGGGTACTCACGTCTGCCATGGCAATCTGGTTGACACCCCCGGCTGAGAACTGGATGTACTTCTGGGCTGTCATGGATGGGTCTCTGGCCCCAGACGCCGCCGTCACCAGTACCAGAGGCAGACAGAGGAAGCCGGGTGCCCAGCGCAGATCCAGCCATCTGCCTGCCATCAGCCCCTGAGGGCCTGACCTGTGGCCTCTGCTAATTTCAGTCGCAAAGGGCTGTCCGCTCCAGAGCCTGCAGGGTAGGGTGAGGGATATTATCACTGCAGGCCCCAGGTCCCAGGAGGAGGAGCCTAGGGACCTTTTCTTGACAATGCCAAGTCCCTCTCCGCCCACAGAGAGGCCCTATTCCCAGGGAGTTTCCTTAGCACCCCTGGGCCTGCATCACATGCCTCTTGTTCTGGAAACCCGCCCCCCCCCCAGGTGTCTCCCTGAGACCTGCCCCTGCCCAGGATATGGGGCCCGGAAGAGGCTCAGGGAGCAAGCCAGGCAGCCAAATGAGATCAGTATGGGAAGCCGGTGCTAAGAACCAGGAAAAAGACTTTTTTTTTTGGGGGGGGGCATCGCGATGGACCCCAGCGTCTTCCGGTAGGGTAGCCAAGCACTCTGCCACTAGGTGCCATTCCTGATGATTTGGGGTTTAGTTTGTTTTTTGAGATAAGCTAGCCTGGAATTCACTATGTAGCCCAGGCTGCCCTTGAGGTAGCGACAATCCTCTTCTGGTTTGGAAGTGCTGGGATTACAGACGTGAGCCTCGCCAGCTTCTCAGCCCTCTTCCTACTCTTTACTTTGAGGCCGGATCTCCTAACTTTGCCAGGCTGACCTTGAACCGGTGTTTCTCTTGCCTCCTCAGTAGCTGAGATGTCAGATGTACCTCAGTCCCCAAAAATACACTTCTGATGTGGACTTGGCTGTGGAGAGACCCGTGCATCGCGCCCCACAACCCGCCGTCGTATCCGCAATGTGTGCCCAGCACCTTACACTGGGGACCTCATTTGATCCCTACATGGGGAAACCGAGGCATGGTGCGGTGACGTCATCCTCCTTCCTCACAGTCAGCTGAGGGGTCACACCACACTGCCCTCTCTGAGTGTTCTGAGGACCGGGGAGAGGAGAAGTTCACCAGGCTGCCCAGAGTCACACAGCAAGGAAGAAGGCCACAGAGCCAACAGTTCTTGGGTGGGGAAATTGAGGCCCAGAGGGAAGTGAGTTGCTCAAAGCCAACTACACAACGGTCTGAGACAGGCCGAGGCGGGTGGGGCTGCAGTAACTAACTCACTTCCCTCCAGCCAGTGGGGAAAGGCTTCATATTTTTTCCTCTGCAAGCAAAAAAACTGGCTCAAAGTCTTAGGCAAGCAGCCTCACATGCTTCATGCATTTTATTTTTGCAATATGGGAGGCAAAGGGCATCAGTTTTGAGGGGTGTGATTCTTAGAACAAACATTTCTCAACCTCCTCCCTCCCCACCCCCACCCTCCCGCCCAGAGATGGGAGAGGAGGATAAGAAGAGACCCCAGAGGAGGGGAAGGGAACCCAGCCCAGCTTCCTCACCTGTTGACAGAAAGTGAGTCTCTTCCCTCCTCGTTCTAGCTACTCCACTTGGCACAGACGTGGAGTGGAAAAACACAGGGCCTTCTAGTTCCGTCTCCGCGTTTTCTATGTGGGCAGCCTGGGGGAAGTCTGGGCATTTGGCCCCTGAGTTCGCATCTGTGAAATGGACACAAGCTCTGACCCAAGAGGCAGACAAACACCCGCGTCCCCAAACACAAGTCTCCTCTCCACCCATTTCCAAATAAAACACCTATCGAGCGCCTCTGGCACGCGGGCACCTCTGTGGGGCGCAGGTGAGATGAGCAGACTCGATGGCGAGGAATCGGCACGGGAACCGGGCAGCGCTTTCTTGGTTTGGGGTCCCAGTTGGAACCAGGGTTGAGAAGTTGGAATTGGGGCGACTGTCCCTCGGGCTGCGAAGCTTCTCTTACCTTGGGCTGGACCTGGATCCGCGAGCTCGGAGTCTTCTTCCAGCCGGATGGCCCGCGCCGCGACCTTCCGCCCCTAGAAACCCGGCGGGGAGCAGCTGGGCCACGCCCACACTAGCCTGGTCCCGCCTGCTTCCCCACCGGGCCACGCCCTGGTTCTCCTGTCCCTGTCCAGGACACGCCCTTTAATGCCCGCCCCGCCCCAGCTCTTAAAGACACATGTTCCCAGGGGTGCTGCGGTCCAGCCAGTCTTCCCCGTTCTCTACCTCACTTTCTGTACCCAGCCCATTACTTCTGCTTTCAAGCAGAAGCTGTGATGAAAGCACGTGGGTTCTAGACATCAGGAGGCCCGAGGAAAGCCTGAGGGAAATTCTGTTACTGAGGGTGGGGTGGAAGGGTAAGAGCTAGGGTAGTGGAGGGCACTAGAGGAATCTGGGGAAACAGGGCTGCGGTGGTATGTGCCTGTAGTCCAGAAACTCAGAGGCAGAGGCAGGAGGATCGCGAGATTCAGGCCAGCCTGAGCAGCACAGCAAAACATTGTCTCAATACGATGGTGATGGTGAAGATGATGAAGATGATGATGATGGTGATGGTGATGGTGATGGTGATGGTGATGGTGATGATGGTGATGGTGATGATGAAGATGATGGTGAAGATGATGATGGTGATGATGGTGATGGTGATGATGGTGATGGTGATGACGATGGTGATGATGGTGATGGTGATGATGGTGATGGTGATGACGATGGTGATGATGGTGATGGTGATGATGATGATGATGGTGATGATGATGATGGTGATGATGATGATGGTGATGATGATGATGGTGATGATGATGGTGATGGTGGTTGATAGTGGTGATGATGGTGATGATGGTGATGATGATGGTGATGGTGGTTGATAGTGGTGATGATGGTGATGATGGTGATGATGGTGATGATGATAATGGTGATGATGAAGATGATGGTGATGATGATGGTGATGATGATGAACATTCAATGTATTTTGTAAGCTGTGTGTTGTGAAGGAATTATAAATCTCTCTCAAGGGTTTCAATAGCCAAGATGGAAAACCTGGACTGCTAAGGCCGAGGGTCCCGCCTCACATGGCTGACTGACAGGCCTCAGCTTCTCATGGTCTGACCTGTTTCTCCTGGTGCCTACCCAGATGGAGCACGTGATGTCTAGGTATTTTATTGAAGGGAAACACCACCCACCATTACACAAGCCTTAATGCATAATGAATAGGACTTCTACAGTGCACCAACCCCCGACCTCAGCTGGCTGACATGCTGCCCTTTTACAGGCTGGTCAAGTTCCCAGGCGAGGTCTTCCCTGCACGGTGATTAGGCTGAGGGAGGACCCCGTAAAGTTCCTCCATTAGAATTAGTATAGTTGGATGATTTCAGTACCAATATCTCAGTGGGCAGTCAACATTAGAATGGCCATTAGAATAGCCCCAATCAGGGGCCACTGGGTAGACAATTGTTGGTGCTCCAAACTAGCATGCTTCCTGCATTCCAGAGACACACGTAGGATGCTGGTTCCAATAAAGGAAGATGACCTTCTTGGCGGTGACTCAGGCCGCCAGGTAAGCAGCGGCTCACAATTCTTATTACTGCACAGACGTGAATGTAGCTTTATAATATTTGAGAATAAGTTCAAATATAACACAACAGCGTGCGGTACAAGGTCTGGCATGGTCGGAGTTGAATAGGTAGTACTGCTAGGGCCCACACTGCTCATACCAGTATTCCTTTTTCCATTTTTTGTTTTGAGACAGGATCTTACTATGCAGTCCTAACTATCCTAGAGCCAGTCATGTAGACCAAGCTGGCTTCAAACTTACAGAGCTCTGCCTTTCTCTGCCTCCCTAGTGATGGGATTAAAGGCATGGGTCACCAAGCCCTACCATCATTACCACAATTCTTGAGTGTACAGGGCATGCCTTAATGTGTCATGTGTCATAAAAAGCAGGGTGGTTATTGAATTCCTTCCCTCAAAGGGGAGATTTCCTACATGTATCAGTTAGTTATTGCTGCATAACAACCATCCCCAAAGTCACTGATGTAATACACCAGCATCTTTATGTCTGAGTGTCTGAGAGCCATGATTCCATGATTTTGGGAGAGGCTCCTGGTAAAGGTTCTGGTTCAAGCCCTTCTTGTGCTTATATCTCCAGCCTGAGGCCGAGGCTATCTGGACATTTGCCTTTCTCTGTGTAGCCTCAGGACTTCTCCATGTGGTGCCTCTGCATAGCCGCTTCCTGGGCTTCTCCAGCACAAGGCCATGCCAGGGTAGATGTGTAGATTTGGTACCTCAGGGGCCCAGGGACCCTGGGCCAGAGAGCAAAAGGGAAGCTATACCACCTTCTTGGAATTTGTGGTGGAAGTGAACAGTGTGAAATAGTGCCACTTCCTTCGTATACTGGCCCAGCCAGGTTCATGGAGAGGAAACAGCCCCTGACTCTCCAAAGGATGTGGAAAGGCTTGTGAGGCCCAAGACTCTGATGTGGTCATATTTGGAAAATACCAGCTGCCACTTCATTTCAGTCCACACACGTGTCCACCAGGAAATACTGTGAGGACCAGAAGGGAACTACATTGACCCCCAAGTCCCACACTGGGTGAGTGACTGCTTATAGCATCGTGTGCGGACCCGGCCCCATCCTGTCTCAGTCTCTCTATTTTGAGGCTAGGGCTCTCTCTGTAGTCCAGCCTGCCTCGGACTGCTGATCCTCCGGCCTCAACCCCCTGAGTGCTTGGATCGCAGACCCGTGTTAGCACACAGCTCCTGTCCTCAGTTTCTTATGAATTAACCCCAGATCAACAAAAGCTGGGGTGGGGCTGGGATGTAGTCGGGTCGACCAGCAGCCCTGGATTGTGTTCTTAGCATTCCGTATGCACACCCGTGAACCCAGCACTGGAGGAGGCAGAGGGAGAAGAGCGGGCTATCTAGGCCAACCTTGGCTACGTAACAAGTGCAATGGCAGCCTGGGCTGCATGAGATCCTGTCTCAAAAATCCCAAAAGCAAACAGACAACTCCCTTCCCCCCCAAAAAAAGCTATCTGCAGCTATTATCTGAGGACCTGCCAAACTTGTGTGTATAAGTGCCCTGCCGGGGGAGGGTGCCGGCTCCATTTCACTGATGGGAAAAGTTTCGGCAATGGAGATGAAACGTCTGTCCCCAGGGCACGCACTGGGAAGCGGCAGAGACTGGGCCACCAGCCTGTTGTCGGAGGAGCCTTCCCGCCCCAGGCCTCACATCCTGCTTTATACCAAGGTGAGGCCTGACCTGCTCCATAGCAGCACAGTCAGGGTGCAGGTAGCAGCTGGGGCATAGAGAAAGAACCTGAGGGCAGCATTAGCAGAAGTGGTTAGGGAGATCTGAAGTGGAAAGAGAAATGGAACTTTTCAGTTTAGAAGACCCAGGAGACAAAGAGGTTCCTTAACGAGTCAGAAGCTTCACCTTCCCAATGACGCAGGATGCCCCGGGAAGAGTCGCACAGCACCCAGACATGGGGAGCTAGCTCATCACCATCCCGGCAGCGGGAGCATCAGCAGATAGTGTCACTGTGAGAGAAGGTTCTCATCGCCCGGCTCCTGGGCGCTTCTCGGCTGGAATATCTCTTCAGGAAGCTGACAGGACAGTGGTCCTTGTGGATCACGAAGGCCTTGAAGACTCATGTGTCCTTTGCTCCGCCCACGTCACGCTGAGCTCTTTTGAAGTACCGGCAGGATTTGGCTATCACTCTAAGAAGGAAAATGCTCAATGTGGCGACCAGCACACTCGTGCAATAACTGGGAGCAACCCAAGTGGCAGAGGGGTGGATGGACATACTGCAGCACCCCGTAAACGCCGCTTTGGTGGTGTTAAAATACACAACAGGCAGGCATGGTGGCATACATCTCTAATTCCAGTTGCTCAGGAGGCAGAGGCAGGAGGATCTCTGCGAGCTGCTGGCCTGGCTGGTCTACTTAGCAAGTTCCGGGCCACCCAAGTGAGATCCTGTCTCAGGCAAACAACAACAAAAACCCAAACACGCACATGCAAAATACACAGCATCTAACAAAGAAGCAAAAATGTAATTGCATTCATGTAATATGATATCAAGCCTGGTTGTTGGGGTTCTTTTGGATGCTTAGACATTGGACCCAAGGTCTCAGGCATGCTAAACACAGGCTAATGCCCAACTTGCCTGTGGAGACCAAAGTTAATATTAAGTATCTTTCTCAATTATTCTCCACATTATTATTATTATATTATTATTATTATTACTATTACTATTATTATTTTGAGACAGGGTCTCTCTGTATAGCCCTGCTGGCCTGGAAGTCGCAGAGATACACCTGCCTCTGCCTCTTGAGTGCTGGGGTTAAAGGTGTGACCACCATGCCAGGTTCTATCTTATTTTCAGAGAGAGTCTCTTACGGAGCCTGAGGGACACTAATTCAGCAAGGCTGGCCACCCATTGAGCTCCTGGTACCCTCCTGTCTCTGCTTCCCTGGGTGTTGGGGTCATGGTGCGTGGGAGGCAGTGCTGGGCTCGCTACATGGGTGCTGGGGCCTGAACTCACGTCCTCTGTGTAGTGGCTTTAGACTATTACAGAGTGCTTAGAAGGCACCCAGGCCCCAGGCTGCGGAGTAGCGTGTGTGTGTGTGTGTGTGTGTGTGTGTGTACACGTTTGCGTTTTGTGCTGTGACGGCATTGAGCCCAGGGATCAACTCTGGTGTGCCCAGCACCCTGCCCCAAATCCTGGGACATCCTATCAGACCTGTGTATTTGGCTGTGTCTGTTGAGTCCTATGTAGAGCTGAGCCCAGTGAGGCTCAGCATCATGGTGTCTCCTACGGCCGGGGGCTTCAGGGAATGAGGGCTAGAATCCAAAGTGGACTCTCTTCCTTCCGACCAGGGCCTGGCTTCTCAGGGGAAGGCAGAAAACGTCAAGCGTGGACGAGGTTGCATGTGCCCCCTGGTGGTGATAAAGGGCAGGGTCCACGGTGCTTCCAAACTGGGTTCGAATCCCTTTGCTGACATTTCTAGTTTTGTGACTAGAAGTCGCTTCACTTGCTTGAGCCTCAGTTTCCCCAGCTGTTAAGGATTTGGTAAGTGAACGTGTTTACAGTAAAGGATTAACAAATGACAACAGTGACTGGGATAACTCCCTCTAGAGGAAGAGCAGGCAACTGGGCGCTGTCAGGTCAGCTGTCTGTGTAGTTTTGTTTATGCTTTTAGATAGGGTCTCATGTCACACCCAGAATTACCTTTAACTTACTATGTAGCTGAGGCTGACTTTGAACTCTCTATCCTCCTGCCTCTGCCTCTGGAGTGCTGAGATTACAAGCATGTACTTCATGCCCGTCTATGGACCTTAGATTTTTTTTTTTTTCCTTCTTTAAAGATGGGTCTTGGGCTGGAGAGATGGCTCAGCAGTTTAGAGCAATAGCTACCATTCCAGAAGAGCCAGGTTCGATTTCCAGTGTCCAACAGTGGCTCACAACCATTTGTAACTCCAGATCCAAGAGAACCGACATCCTGGGGCACCGGGCACACAGCTGGTACACAGACATACATGCAGGCAAAGCACTCGTACATATGTTTAAAATTGGAGTTTCACTACGTAGGCCAGGTAGGTCTCAAGTTGTTGATCCTCCTGCCTCAGCCCTGTGAGTACAGGACTTAAAGGTCTGTGTCTTTGAGTGCATCCTTCAGGAAGCACCTTTCCAGTCCTGTGAAACATTCTAGAAAGTTATGCATCAGAGGAGGGGTAGAGGGACACATTGAGTTATTCTTTTTTGGTGGGGAGACAAGGTCTCACACTGCAGTCCTGGCTAGTCTGAAATCTTTGGCCATCCTCCTGCCTCAGCCTCCTGAGTTAAGTTAGGATTATGAGTATGAGTCACTTTGTTCATGGTGAACCCATGGAATTTATCACCGGTTGGTCAGAAGCGCAGGTAGCCAGGGACTTGTTAGGGTCACCTGAAGTGGGGGCAGCTTGGGTGATCCAGCCTTAGCTTCCAGGGTCTGGCGTTTGCTGCAGGTTGAGGGTCTAAATGGAATTTAACTGCCAATCACCACCCTCCTTTGTGTTATTTTTTGAGATAGGATCTCATTTTTAGCCCAGGTTGGTCTTGAAGTCTTTGAGAGTACGGGTACAGGTACTCCAACACCCGGCTTTAAAAATTATTTTGAGATAGGGTCTCACTCTGTGTTGCAGGCTAGCCTGGAATTAACTCTGTGGCTCCGGCTAGCCTGGATGACACATTAAGACAGTCACAGATAGATAGACAGCAAAAGAAACAGTGGGCTGGGAGATGGCCCGTCAGTTAAGAACCCTGACATCCTTGCAGCGGACTTGATTTCTGAGTCCCGGCACCCACACCACTCAGCTTACAACTGAGTTCCAGGGGATGCGATACTTTCTTTTGGCCTCAACGGGCTCCTGAGATGGCTCAGTGGTTCAGAGCACTTGTTGCTGTTACAGAGGACCTGGGTTCAGTTCCCAGCATTCAGAAAGGTGGCTCACAATGATCAAAGTGTCAGTTCCAGGGTCCAATGCCCTCTTCTGACCTTCAAGGGATCTGGACTCGCATACATACATTCAGGGAAAAGACTCATGCACATAAAATTAATAAATCTAAAAATAGTAAAAAATCAAACGAAGAAGAAGAGGAAGAAAAAGAATTTTTAAAAAGAAGAAGAAAGAAGAAGAAGAAGACTCCAGGCGGGATTTCTGCAGAGAGCGCGGACGCTTTAAGGCGGGCCCCGCCCACGACAGCCCACGACCCCGCCCACCCCGGAAGCCCACGCAAGGTCCCGCCCCGCGGAGCAACAGTCACGTGGCTCGGCTGCGGCTCACGATGGCGGCTCCCGTGGACCGGAGCCCCGGAGGCCTGGCGGCCCGGGCGCTGCGGCGGGCGCTGGCCCTGGCCTCGCTGGCCTCGCTGGCCGGGCTGTGGCTGAGCGGCCCGGCGGGCGCCCTCCCCACCCCAGGGCCCGGCGGGCGGCCCCGCAACTCCGACCCGCCCGTCTCCCGCATCCGCTCGCTGCTGCTGGACGCCGCGTCGGGCCAGCTGCGCCTGGTGGACGGCTTCCACCCCGACGCGGTGGCCTGGGCCAACCTCACCAACGCCATCCGCGAGACCGGGTGAGTGTTGACCGTCCCCGCCACCGTGGGCCTGGCGGGTGACGGGGGCCCTGGGCTGTCACCCTGCCGACCTGGGAGTGTCCACAGCCGGGACAGGCCCAGGACTGCCGAGTGACACAGTGACTCCCATCGCCAGCCACAGGGGTCCTCCTTGAGGGGCCTGGGGACCAGCCCACTGCCCACACGGGCCCGGGCACTTAACGCTAGCTGGCCTAGAACTGGCTGTGTAGACCAGGCTGGCCTGGAACTCACAGACCCTCCTCCTGCCTTTGCCTCCCGAGTGCTGGGACTAAAAGGTCACCACACCAAGTTCTAGAACCTTTGAAGGATAAGGACAGCTGTCTAAGAGGCCAGGCCCTTGTCCCCCTCGCTCCTGGCTCCGAGCCAAAGGGAAAGTCAAGGCTCCCTAAATTCACATGCGCAGACAGTGGCCCGATGCTACAAAGCTCGGTGCTCAGCAGGATGATCAGTGTTCCTCTTGGGTCATCTGTTGTCTTTCACCAACTCCTCCACCTGTCCGGGTCCCCACATCTCTCCTGTGAACCCAGAACTTTAAGGTGAGTTCCTATGGGGGTCTGCACCACGAATAACGAATGATTTATGCTCGGTCATTCTTACCCTGGTGTTTGGCCTGAAGGACCCAGAGCCAAAGAAGATTCCGGCTGAGAGAGAGACACACACAGAGACAGGTCCCACGGGGAGCCAGAGGCGGCAGTCTGCCTGGAAACCCAGATTCAGGCCTCCAGAGCCTGCATGTTCCGCACTGGTGTGCTCATGCTCAGAGGACATGGCGTTCCGCAGCGTGAATTCCCACAGGTTTCTGGGAACACGAGATGCTAAAGACACCTCCGGTGTTGGGGGTCCTTGAAAGGTTGCTGCAGACATAAGGAGCCTGGTGGGGCCAGTCTGGGAAGGCTGCTAGGGAGAGAAGGCCACTGATTCAGCTGCTCTCTTTGAAGGGAACCACAGCTCTGTCTGGTATCCGGGAGCACTCACTGTGACTTGATCTGGTGGCCTGTTCTCTGCTGATTCACACATTTTTGCTCTTGTTTAGCAGAGCCAAGAAGGCATGATGAACCCCTGCTTGGATGCACGGGGTGGGGTGGGGATCAACAAGGCATGCTTGGGGAAGGGGTCTGGGGCTCAGGAGAACATCAGGTGGGGCTGGGGATGCTTTCAGTGACAGGACTCACAGTCATGGGGAATCGTCACAGAAAAGGATGACAGATCCTCTGGACCTGGACCTGGAGTTACAGGTAGCTGTGAGTCACCCAGTGTGGGTGCCAGGTACAGAGCCCAGGTCCTCTGCGGGGCAGCAGGCGCTCTTAACTGCTGAGCCATCCCTCTGGCACCCCCACCCCCACTGAAATAATTTCTTTTTGTTATTATAAAAGTAGGATGTGTTTGTTTGAGAAAGTTTGTAGCCGAGGCTGGCCTCACGTTTCTGATCCTCCTGCCTCCGGTATACACTGTCATGCCCAACAGCATTTTGATTTTTTGGTGGGGAGCATTTTGGCACTTTAGAAGGATCGCCCCATTAGGTTGTGGTCTGTTCCCAACTCTCCCCTGGGCTCCTGCTGCTGCTTGAGTGTCTGCTTCATGTTCATCTGTGCGCCATGTGCATGCAGTGCCTGAGGAGCCAGAAGAGGGCACTGGATCCCCTGAAACTGGCTTTACGGACAGTTGTAGCCGCAGCGGGGATGCTGGGAACCAAACCCTGGCTCCTCACTGCTCATCTTTGGTGAGCTGTCTGCACAGCCGCAGGTTGGGCTTCTGGGGGTGGTGGTGGTGATGGTGGTTAGTGGTCTGTGTGTGTAGTGTGTATAATATGTGTGTAGTGTGTATAATATGTGTGTAGTGTGTATAATATGTGTGTAGTGTGTGTGTGGTGTGTATGTGTGTGTAGTATGTAGTATGTGTGTGTATGTGTAGTGTGTGTAGTATGTAGTACGTGTGTGTATGTGTGTAGTGTGTGCTGTGTGTGTGTAGTATGTGTATGCTGTGTGTGTGTGTGTGTGTGTAGTATGTGTTGTGTGTGTAGTGAGCGTAGGCAGAGGTCCACCTTGGGTGCTGTTCCTTGGTTGCTGGCCACCTTGTGTTTTGAGACAAGGTTTCTTACTGGATAGCTTGTTGGCCAAAGAGCCCCGAAGATCTGCCTGTGCCCTCCTCAGTGCTGGAACCACACACGGGCCACCGCGTCCAGCTCTTTACATGGGGTCTCCATGTTTGTGAAGCATTTACTGACTGCGTATCTTTTCTAGAACACACCTCCTTTTTGTTGAGAAAGGGTCTCATATAGGGTCTTGGTAAACTCTGACCTCACAAATGTATCAGTTAGCACTGGGCAACAGTGCTTCATAACAAACGGTCCCAACAAGTGCTGACCTTTATGGGGCTGAGCCGCTGGGGCCACTGTGCTCCAGGCCTCTGGTCTGCAGACCTGCTCTGCTCTGGGTGTTTTCCATTCCTGGGATGTCCTTCTATGACAGCAGCAAAAGCACGGAAGGGCAGTGGGGAGTCAAGAGGCCTCTTGCTCTTCTCAACAGTGTTAGTTCTTCCCTTGTCCCACTGGGCAAAGCAAGCCACATTCGGGCACAGGGCACGTGGCCACAGGTGGAGACATCACAGAGCCTCACAGTAAAGATCAAGGACACAGGGCATCCATCACTGTGTTGTGGGATATTTTACTCTTGTGTGCTGTTTTGGTTTTGATACCTTGTAGCAGGGAAGCCAGATGCCTTGCAGCAGCGCAGGCCTCCTTCCTAGTCACACCCGTGTGCTAGCCTTGAGATCTGAACAGATAGACAATTGAAGGTGACCGGTCACGAGCAGGTCACGAGGAGGTCACGAGGAGATCACCTCTAGCCTAGTATCATTGTGTTGTAATGAAGGCCTAAAAGATAGAGGGGGTGGGAGAAACAGACAGGAGAGATAAGAAGAAGCTAGAGAGCAGGAGGAGAACCAAGAGGAGAGCATGGGGTGAGGAAGCCTTGGAGTGAGCTCTCTGCATAGCTGCCCGGGTATAGAATTCCCTGAGATTTGACATGTAGGTGATTAATAAAGAGCATCGGAAAATTCAAATCTGGACTCTCCATTAAGTGCATGAAAGTTTAC
Organism: Cricetomys ansorgei; assembly: GCA_026225945.1. Taxonomy (NCBI): domain Eukaryota; kingdom Metazoa; phylum Chordata; class Mammalia; order Rodentia; family Nesomyidae; genus Cricetomys; species Cricetomys ansorgei. Next base: position 3,937,469 of record JAMJFZ010000818.1, on the reverse strand, counting down.
TTTAACATCAGTGTGATGAAAACTCTGTCTCAGTCCTCTCTTCCATATGATGGGACCACTAATGGAGCCTACTGGAAGGTCTGTGTGGTCACCACTGGACTCGGTGGGCTACCAGACTGGATGTGGCTGCTAGATCATTGCCAGCTCAGTAAGTGCTGGCCAGCATGATGGGGGCAAGGGGACATGGATTAGCATAGGTGGTGGAGAGGAGGCTGGCCTAGTCTCTGAAAGCCAACCTCTGACCCAGCTCTTCCTGTCTTGGGGATCTGGCCCGGCAGCTGTGCAGGTGCAGACAGGCAGGTGACATCTGTGTGGGCAGCTGTTGCTCACTAGACTGTTTTCATGGCCAGGCATGATGTCACACACCTGTGATCCCAGCACTTGGGAAGCTGAGGCAGGAAGACTGAGTTCTGGGCCAGCCTGGGCTACATTGTGGGACCCAGGTTGCAAAAGGAACAGAAACGGGGCTGGAGCGCTTGCCTGGCTCACGAGGAGGCCCTGGGTTCATCTGTAGTGCAAGGAGCAAAAAGCCGAACCCCAGACCACCTGCAGGTGTGAGTCTGGCCGTGTGGCTGGCTTTGCGGGATCCCTGCTGCAGGCTGAATGTCCCCCCTCTCCCCTCCAGGTGGGCCTATCTGGACCTGGGCACAAATGGCAGCTACAATGACAGCTTTCAGGCCTATGCGGCTGGTGTGGTGGAGGCCTCTGTGTCCGAGGAGGTAAGGCCAATGTGGGGAGCCTGGGTCCCAGCTGCCTGGGCCCAGCCAGGCCAGAGCATCTCAGGGCCTTCAGTGGGGTTGCTTCGTGAGCTACACGGGTCCTGTCCCCTGTCTCCACGTAGGTAGGGAGAAAAAGAGCCCATTCTTCCAGAGAAGCACATAAAGCTGGGCATGGAGGAGCACACCTGTTATTGCATGCGTTCAGGGGCTGAGGCAGGAGGATTGCTGAGCTGTGCTATGACTTGTGCCTGTGGTCCCAGCAATTAGGAGATGGAGGGACAAGGGTCACGGGTTTAAGGCCAGCCTTGACCACACAACTCCCCCACCTTAAAAAAAAAAAAAAAGAAAAAGAAAAACGGTTGAAACTAGCGGTTTTGGGTACACTGTAAGGTAGAACAGTCACCACTGCAGCTCTAGTGTCCTCAGCACCCGGGAGAGAAGCCCCACCCGGCCGACTCCCCACCCGGCCTCAGGCCCCACTAAGGCAGCGGTGCCGCTCGGACTTTGCTATCCTGAACATCTCATAGCGGTGGCATCGCAGTGTGAGGCGCCTCCTCCGATTTTTGTTTTGAGATAAGGGCTCATGTAGCCCTGGCTGGCCGCGAACTCAGTGTGTAGCCAAGGATGTCTCTGACCTTCTGGTTCTCCTGCCTGTGTTCCTAGTGCTGGGGGCACAGCAGTGTGCCAGCACCTGGCTCACACAGCGCTGGGATGGAAGCCAGGCTTCATCCTGCGTACTGGGAAGCGCGGGCCTTTAATACGTCACTGGGCGTGGTGTTTTCTTTTCTTTTGTATATTCTAAAAAAAATTGTTTTTTTAGTTATTGTACAAAGTAACGGGTTTCTTGATGACATTTTAATTGATCATTGCATTCTGATTTATCTTATGTATGTCTGTGCTGTGTGGGTGTGTGGGTGTGTGCACGTGTGTCAGGATGTATATGTGGAGGTCCGAGGGCAACTCTGTAGAGTCTGGTTTTTCTTTTCATTGTGCCAGTTCTAGGGATTGAACCCAGGTCATCAGGCTTGGTGGCGAGCTCCTTTACCTGCTGAGCCCCCTCAGTGGCCCCAGTATGACATTTTTATGCGTGCATGTTTCTGTGTTTTACCTGAGGCTGTCTCCGTTCTCCCCGCCTCCCAGTGGCCCTTTTAGCACCTAAGTGGTCCGTGTCTCTCCTTCTGCCTTTGGTATTTTTTGAAAATTTACTTTTATTTATATTGGGGTGTGTGTGTATATGTATGTGTGTGCGCGCACGTGTGTGTGTGTGTGTGTGTGCCCAAGGAAGCCGGAAGAGTGTGGAATCTTCTGGACTTACAGTGGTTCCGGGAACCAACTCTTATCCTCTGTGGGACAAGCGAATACCATGGGGCACTCCAGCCCCTTCAAGGTTTTACCGTGTGGCGCAGGCTGACCTTTAACCTGAGATCCTCCTGCCCCAGCCTCCTGAGTGGTGGGATTATAGAGGTGTGCTCCCCCTCCCCCCTCTCTCATACTGGAGATTAAACCAGGACCTTGTGTGTGTCGGACAAGCACTCTGCCACCCAGGTGCATTGCCCAGACTTCCCAGGAGCCTTCATGTCTAGGGAAACGGCGAGACTCAATTCTGCCTCCCAAGGGACACACAGCCTGCTGGGAACACTGAGGCAAGGCCACAGTGGCTCTTGGGTCTGGAACCTGAGGGGTGTGCCTGGCACTTTGCCAGTGCTGTCTGGCTGGGTCTCCACCCAAGCCCCCGAGGGTGGCCTGGCCGTCTTCCCTGGGGAAAGATGATGAGACTCAGGTCCCGCTAGGTAGGTAAAGTGCTTCCTTAAGGTTAAACAGCCACTCAAGCCGAGGAGCAGCATTCGAATCCAGCTCTGTCTGGCCCAAGTCTCCAGTCCTGACAGCTTGAGCATTGTTGCCCCTTGTGCACGGGTAAGGGATGTGTCTAGTTGTCTAGTCCCCAGCTGAGCCCACCCTGAACTCCAGGTAGAGCAGGCAGTGGGCAGTGCCCTGGAGGCTCCGAGAGGTGCATGGAGACAGGGAGCACTGGTGGGTCCCAGGGATGAGCAGGATTTGGTGTGTGTCGCTGAGCCGGCGGCCCTTGTGGGGTTTCTAGTGGGGTAGGGTGTGGCCAGAAGTTACCTTCAGCGCTTGCCTGGAGAATGGGGGGCTTTGGGACTGTGCCAATGCACAACTTGGCGTGGGTCCCAATCTTAGCCCTGTGACTCGATGTCTGGGTGTTCTGGGCACAGAGGTCCTTTCCTGCCCATGCCTTGGTCTTCCCAGCTATAAAGCGAAGGTGCTGGTTAAATGTCACTGTCATGAAATACACAAGACAGTGAGCCCATAAAGGCAGGGTTTATTGTGTTTGGCTCGTAGCTCTGATGGTCCCAGCCAAAGGCCGGGTAGATCATTACTTTGAGCCTATGGTGGGTCTGGGCAGTAGTGGCAGAGACATATACACAGCAAAGCAAGATGTTCCCTTCACGAGCCAGAGGCAGAAATGGAGGAGGCAAAGAGTGTGGTCCCAGAGTCCCCTTCCTGGGCAAGCTTCGGAACCCTTAGGCCCTCCTCCACAGTGCCGCCCAGTGGACCAACCCCGTAACAGCGCTGGACCGTGTTACCGTGGAGCCGCAGTGCCGTGCTCAGAGCACCGGAGGCTGCAGCCCTGTCCATCTGTGTGCGGCCACTCATTCACATAAGCCACGGGCCAGCAGCTCTCCTCCCAGCCAGCATCGGCTGTGTGCCCTGGTTATTCTGGGCTGGATCAGGCTGACCTTGGTGGGTTCACTGGTGTAGTTGGCTGGCAGGGCACTGGGGTAGCTGGAGGCCTGGGATAACCTCATCACATGTCCAGGAGTTGGTGTCCATCATCTGAGGGACAGGATAGGCTGGGTGCAGTCTCTTTCCCCAGCAGGGAAGCCCAAGCTCACCCACACTGCACCTGGGCAGTGCTGATAGCCTGGCATACTTTCCTGAACCCAAGAGTCAGCAGGGGGAGTTGTCTTGTTCCTTCTGTCCTCTGTGCTTGGAACAGAGCAGGGAGCTGCTCAGAAACAGACTTGTCCAGCCAAACTGTGTCGTAACCTCACAGGCCAGAGGCCAAGGAGGGTGAGCCTCTCCTTGGTCTAAAACACCAAGCAATGGCTGGGAATGTGACTGCACTGTAGGTAGCTTGCCTAGCATGCACAGGCTGCAGTCCCATCCCCAGCACTGTCTCACCAGGCTTGGTGGTGCACACCTGTAATCCCAGCACTTGGCAGGTGGAGGCGGGAAGATCAGGTGTTCAGGGCCAGCCTCACCTACCTAAGACCCCACCTCTAAACAACCCAAACCAAATCAAACCAGACCTCATGGGCTAGGCTGCTGTCTAGTGGCCTTGCAGAGCTTTTGCTGGCCTACATGAAGCCCTGGGTCTAATCTCCAGTACTGCAAACACCGACAAAAACCACCCAAGCCTCCCACATTTGATAGGAGGGCAGAACCCGGGTCCCAGCAACAGAGGAGGTACAGTCTAGCCTAGGCCTTCCACATCTCAGACCCCAGAGGAGGGAGACCTAAGCAAGGGGGCCAAGAACCATGTCGGCTGGGGGTTCCCTCTGTGCTCTGGTGGGGTGAGTCCTCGGGGTCCTGCGTGGAGAGAGCAGCTGCTGCCCTGTCTCCCCTCCCCACAGCTCATCTATATGCACTGGATGAACACAGTGGTCAATTACTGCGGCCCCTTCGAGTATGAAGTTGGCTACTGTGAAAAGCTCAAGAGCTTCCTGGAGGCCAACCTGGAGTGGATGCAGAGGGAGATGGAGCTTAGCCAGGACTCTCCATACTGGCACCAGGTGGGCCGGGCTGCCCTGCTCGCGGGGAGATGGCTCTTTAGGGGGTGCCCATCTCTGTGCAGTCCCTGCCTGGGCTGAGTGTATGGGCTGAGCTATGACTGCCTTGGATGCTAAGGGCTGGGCCCTGGGTGCCTGCTCCCTGGCCTTGGCCTGCTGGCTGGGTCGTCAGAACAAAAGCCCTGGGACCTGTGCATTCTCCAGACCTGAGGGTTAGCTCTGCAGCCAGGCAGTCCTCTCCGTGGATGACCTGCCACCTGTTTGCACGGCCTCCGGTGCTGATGCCATTATCCCCCTTACACACAGTTCTTCCTGCAACCCACCTACTGCCCCTGCCACATCAGGCTTCCTTCTCCCATGTACCCACTCATCCTTCCATACGCCCGCTTAGCCCGCCACCACATCAACCCACCACCCTCCAGACCATCCACGTGCCTTCTGTCCCATCCACCCATCTGTGCATCTACTTACTAAGGTATTCATTCACCCAGCAGTAACTGCTTAGCCCACATGTGTACACATCAGCCTGTCTACCCCCAAGCCATCCATCCTTCTGTCTGTCTGTCTGTCTACCCATCCCATCCTGTCCTCCCATCTATCTTGTCTGTACTTAACTAAGTTCCTGGTACATGCCCAGCATCAGTCAAGACTGATGGGCACAGTCAAGTCAAGTGAAGGGCACGATGATGCCTCCAGTTACAGGTGCTGGGCAGAAGGCCACTGTGGGACAGGTGCCCAGGGCAGCCAGTCAGCAGCCAACACTAGGGACGTGTTTGGCAGGGGTCTGGCCAAGCTGTAAGGCTTCCTGGAGGCAGTGGCTTTTGACCCACATTCTTCAGTGAGAGTGACTTGGGGTCAGCACGAAGATGAGGATGTGTCATAGAGCTGATTTACTGAAAGCAGGAGCGGGGTCAGGGCTGGCTGGAGCCTGTGGAGTACCCCTGGGCTAGGTCAGAACCCCTGCGGTGGTACAGAAGGGGTAAACTGGGGGCCTCACCCTCCTCTGCCCCTCCCCTAGGTGCGGCTGACCCTCTTGCAGTTGAAAGGCCTGGAGGACAGCTACGAAGGCCGTTTGACCTTCCCAACTGGGAGGTTTACCATCAAACCCTTGGGGTTCCTGTAAGTGACCCCCACGCCTGCGCAGGGTGGGTAAGGAGCCATGAACCTCTCATCCCAGTTCCGTGCCAGTTCTGCCACTTGCTGCTCCCAGAACACAGTGGGTTGACTGACCCCTGAGCCTCATGTGACACGGAGCAGAGCAGCCGCTGACCCTGCCATCCTGTCTCCTCAGCCTGCTGCAGATCGCCGGGGACCTGGAAGACCTAGAGCCGGCTCTGAATAAGACCAACTCCAAATCTAACCTGGGTTCTGGTTCGTGCTCTGCCCTCATCAAGCTTCTGCCTGGCAGGCGTGACCTCCTGGTGGCGCACAACACATGGAACTCCTACCAGAACATGCTACGCATCATCAAGAAGTACCAGCTGCGGTTCCGGGAGGGGCCGCAAGGTGGGAGGAGGGAGCAGCCTTGAGGGTGGGTGGGCATGGGCTTGTGCACAGGGGCGGGGCCTTGGGCGGAGCTCTGGAGCAGCGCCAGGATTTCTTCTTTGGCGACCAACGTAATGAACACCATCATGCACCCCTCCGTCTGCACCTACCCTCCTACCTCCTTCCGGCTCTGTCCTGGAGGCTGAATCCTGGGCCTTCTTGCCCGGCAAGCACTGTGCCACTCAGCTGCATGATCCGGCTGGCCTTGAACTCACTCTAGTGTGTGCTCAACATAGACCAGCGCCCACTGAGGCAGACAGAACAGTAGCGATGGGGAGCAACCATTTGCACATAGTGGGTGGCACTGAACTAGAAATCCTCCTGCCTCAGCCTCCCTCATACTGGGATGATGGGCACTCACCACCGTGGTGTCTTACATTTTTAAACTTTTAAAAACCTGCGCGTAAGGGCTTGGGATGATATATAGCTCCACCGTGGAGCGCTCGCCTGGCACAAGCGAGTCTCCCCAAGCAACAGCACTGACCCCTGTGGAAGTTACGTGTGGAGGAAATCATGCTGAACAGCGAGGTCCTCTCCAGGTCATCCCTGTGGATTGGGTGTTTCCTTAGCCGTTTCAAGGTCTGTTTTTATTTTTCATCCCTTTATTCCGCATTTGGTACCAGTTGCATACAATCACAAGTTTCCTGGGTCACTCTGAGCTCCCCACTCGCAGACCCTCCAGATGAAGTTAGATCATCTACATTTTTAAATGAATTTACTTATTTGCACCTCGTTAAAACTAACTCACCGTTCACCAGTGTTTAAGGAAAATCTGTTTCCAGCTACGTTGGGGAACAGCTGCAGAGTATCTTGCTGCTCACCATGTTGCAAGTCAGTTTTGGAACCAGTAGAGAGATGTCAGTGGGGGTCTTCCCCCTTCCCCCTTCCTTCTCCTGCTCCCCTTCCTCCCCTCCCTCTCTTCCTCTTCTCCTTATCTTCCTCCTCTGCCTCCCCCTCTTCATCATCCTCTAACTCCTTCCCCCCACCTTCTTCCTCCCTACCTCCCTGTCCTCTACTCCTTCTCTTCCTCTTGAATCAGAGTCACCGTGTAGCTCTGGCTGGTCTGGAACTCAGGGTAGCCCAGATGGCTCAGGACTTGGACCAGCCTGCTCTCCTTCCTGGTGCTGGCGCTCCAGGCAGGGGCGCTCACATACCTTATGCAGAGGGCCTCGGTTGCTGTAACAGATGACTGGGAGGATGAGAATGGGGCCACCTGAGACCCCAGCCTTGTGGGGTGGGGCTTGGGGGTCCCCACAGGGCCTGCCTGACCAGCTCCTGTCCTCCTTCCCCCAGAGGAGTACCCCCTGATTGCCGGCAACAACTTGGTCTTTTCGTCTTACCCGGGTACCATCTTCTCCTGCGACGACTTCTACATCCTGGGCAGTGGGCTGGTGAGTGGCCGAGTCACGTGCTCCCTGGGGACATGGCACACAGAGGCTCTGGGCATAGTGGACAATGAGGTGCACAGGACCTCTGAGCTCTGAGGGACCATGTCCTTAGGAGCTGCTGGTCTTGGGGACCTTTTGAGTGTAGTGCCCTTGGTCTGTTTTCCTGTGTTCAGCATAAACGCCTCCTTTCTGCCAGTGACCTTGCTCTCCCCCTGCCGTCCCCTCTCCCCATCCCCTAACCTGGCCATGTTCTCAAGAGCTGCTGTTCACAATGCCTTGTTTCCTTTGCGCTCCCTGGCTGGCGTCCAGGCCCCTTTAGAAATCCGTTCCTGGCGCCCGAGATCACAGACTGCTGCTGCCAGGAGACAGTCTTTGCTGCAGAAAGTGCCCTGGGTGCAGTGGATGTGAGGGGCACTAGTGGGGCGGGTGGGGCTCACATCCCTGTCGTCGCTGTTGCTTCTGCTTAGTGTGGGGGGGCTTGAGAAGGACAGGGTGGGGAGGCAGCTGCTGGGGACTTTGGTCACAGGAGCCTCAACAAGCTTCTTTATCCCCACCTCCCACCAGGGCGTGTCTGTGTGTGTGTGTGTGTGTCTGCGTGTGTGTCTGTGTGTGTGTGCGCACGTGTGCGACATGGAGCCCTGAGCCTCGTCATCCAGCCGGAGCAGGAGGCCATCAAACCTACTGTCTACCCTGTGTTTGTGTCGTAGACCTCTTTTACAGTGTGGGACGCTGGTGACCTCAGACTTCTTGTTTTATTTATTTATATTTTATTTTAGTTGTCTTTATTGAGACCAGTCTCACTCTGTAGCCTGGTTGGCTTAGAACTTAGTGTGCAGAGGAGCCTGGCTTTGAACTCACAAAGATGCCTGTCTCTCCCTCCCGAGCGCTGGGTTTAAAGGTGCGCTCCACCTTTTTTATTTATTTATTTATTTATTTTGATTTTTTTATTTTGTCTTTTATTTTTATGTTTTTGTTTGTTTGCTCTATTTAGTTAGTCTTGTGTTTTGTTTCTGTTTTTCAGACAGTGTATCACTCTGTAGCTCAGGCTGTCCTGGAACTCAGTACACAGCCCAGGCCGGCAATCCCCCTGCCTCAGCCTCCGGAGTGACTGGAGTTACACACCTGTGCCGGGCCCCACTTAGGTGTCGCTTTTCTCTGTTTTCTGAGACAAGGTCTCGCGTAGCCCAGGCTGGCCGCAGACTCACTTTTGCCGCAGTTCCCTCGAGCTTCTGGCCGTCCGGCCCCCACTTCTCTAGCGCCAGCGTTAAAGGTGCACCACCACCATGCCTGGCTGTGGGGCCTTTTGTTTTTTTCCTTTTAAATAATTTATTCTGTCTTATTTCACAGTCATTGATGTTTTGCCTACATGTTGGAGGGTGTTGAATCCCCCGGAACTGGAGTTACAGACAGTTTTTAGTTGCCATGTGGGAATTGAACCCAGGTCCTCTGGGAAGAGCAGCCAATGTTCTTAACCTACATCTGACTTCTAGCACCTGGGAGGCAGAGACAGAATGACCAAAAGTTTGAAGCCGGCCTGGGGCTACTGTGTGAGACTGTAATGCCCCCCAGATAAATCAAAACTTTAAAGCAGTCTCCTATGAGGGGCCTGCCAGCTTTTGGCTCTTCTTAGTCTCCTTGTGTAAAGACAGACAGGCCAGCACCCCTGGGGGCACAGGTGACTGACTAAACTCTGGCTTCATGCTGGGAGCCCAGGAGGAAGCCTGGCCATCCGCTCACCAGCCATGCCCAGGTGGGCTTGTTTCTTAGCTTCTGGCCTCAGCACACCTCTCTTCCGGGAGGAGCAGGCGTTAGTGCCCTGAGGAGGGTGGGAAGAGCTGCTTGGGCATCAGCTGTGGATAGTCTCCCACGGCTGGGCCACCCACCAGCTGCCAGGATGCGGCCGTTTGAAAGTCAAGTTTCACAGGCTCTGCTTGGCTATTGATCTGAGTTCTCTTGAGCGCTTGATCTGAGACGGGGTCTCACTCTGTTGCCCTGGCTAGCCTGCAGCTCACCGTAGACCAGGCCCACCTTGAACTTGGGGCAGTCCTCCGGCCTTGGCCTCCTGAGCACTGGTTTACAGGCATGAACCACGTGTCTGACTGGTTCTGTGTTGTTTTTAACCAACAAGAGCAGTGTGCTCATGAGGACACGCGAGGGCTCCAGGAAGCAGTGATGGCGACAGGCTTCACAGTCAGCAGTGGACGGCTTAGGACTCCCAAGACACAGCGAAGTGGGCTCGGGTCTTCCCGCCATCTCTGGCTGCTGGGTTTCCGGGTGAATAGCCTCCAGCCACCAGCTCTCCCTGAGGAGCTGGGAGAAGGGGTGGCAGAGAGATGCTGTCTCTGGCAGGGGAGCTCACCCTGTGATGAGGGAGGTACCTAGGAGTGGCACTCTGGGCTCCCCAGAATCTGGTCCCCAAGGCAGAGCTGGTTACAACACGCTGACAAGGACTTTTCCAAGGAGCGCATGAGGGCATGCACCAAAGCAGGTTGGGATTGTGAGGAAAGCTAAACATGGGCTTCTGACCGAGACAGGGCGGGGTCGCCGCTTGGAGTCTGCAGCCCACCTCCTCTCTCACAGGTCACCCTGGAGACCACCATCGGCAACAAGAACCCAGCCTTGTGGAAGTACGTGCAGCCCCAGGGCTGTGTGTTGGAGTGGATTCGGAACATCGTGGCCAACCGCCTGGCCAAGGACGGGGCCACCTGGACAGACGTCTTCAAGCGCTTCAACAGCGGCACGTGAGTGCTCCTGGCCCCACGGCCCCTACTTGGGGACCATTTAGCACTCAGACCAGAGGGGACCCATGGGGCTCCAGGGCCATCTGCCCAGCCCCTTCTCGGCTATGCTCACTGAAGTAGCTTGAGCCCTTTCCTTGTTTTACACATGGGGAAACCGAGGCACAAGAAGGAAAGGATTTTCATTTCTCCTCTCCTGCAAGCTCCTCCCCTTGGGGCTGTCTAGCTGGAAGAAGTGTAACTTGAGGGCTCAGATCTGTGGAGGAAGAGAATGTGCATGGACTGGGGACTGGGGACCAGGCACCGGAAGTGGGTAGTTAGGTTGCAGGACTCCTGGCAGAGGAACGGACATTTACTTTGGAAAGTGCTAGGGAGCCGTGGGCTATGCTTGAGCGGGGAGACAGTGTACAGCAGGAGGGTTCTGTGAGCTCCTGGTGCTTCAGTGTCAGGGTGTTGTCCATGAATCCTGGCTGTGTGGGAGCCAGGGCAGGGGAGATGGCTGGGAGAGGGCTGGCGAATATAGTTCCCTCCTTGTGCCCGGCAGGTATAATAACCAGTGGATGATTGTGGACTACAAGGCATTTGTCCCCAGTGGGCCCAGCCCTGGAAGCCAGGTGCTTACCGTCCTAGAACAGATCCCGTGAGTCACTGGGGCAGAGGGAGGAAGGGGAGGCTGGGGGAGGGGTGCCCCTGATGGGGGCAGGAGGTTCAGGACACAACACAGTTCCTGCTCAGGGCGCGAGTGTCCTCACATGGAGTTACCCGTGGACCTCGCCTGCTCACTTGCTTCGTCCATCTCTCTGGGCTCAGGGGCATGGTGGTGGTGGCTGACAAGACTGAGGAGCTCTACAGGACGACCTACTGGGCTAGCTACAACATTCCGTACGTGTCCCCACCCCCCATCTGTCCTCCCTGAGGCAGGGCCTTCCCCACACAGAGCAAGGACAACTGCCCCAGGCCCTCGCCTGCTGGGGAAGCGCCACCTCATGTGTGACCTCCAGCCCTGGTACCTGCTGCAGGGTGGCTTGGGTGGCCACACCTCGGGTCTGGGCATTGCCAGGCCTTCAGCTGGGTCCGCCCCGTCTCCTGGGAGGTGGAGATGCCTGCGCAGTACCCAGGCTGAAGCTGAAGCGTGGCTGAGGCAGCCGGAGTCCAATATACCCAGCTGAGCTGAGCTCTACCCTACATCCTGTGCTTTCCCAGGCTGGTACTGGGTCCTGTGACTATGATACATAAGCGCAGCTGCCTGTTCTCATTCCCCAGATGTGGAAATTGAGGCAAAGGTCCTGGCTCACCCATAGCTCTATAGTCGGAGAATAGCGAAATGAGATTTGACCCTAGAACGAAGCTCACCCCCACACAGTGCAGGAGGGCCTTGCTGCAGTAACAGCAGTCCCATTGTGACCTCTCCTCCCGCCATCCTAGCCACAGCCAGTGTGGCCAGTGGGAGTCGTTGGTGACCACCTTTGTCCCAACAGGTTTTTTGAGACTGTATTCAACGCTAGTGGGCTGCAGGCCCTGGTGGCTCAGTACGGAGACTGGTTCTCCTACACCAAGAACCCTCGAGCCCAGATCTTCCAGAGAGACCATTCGCTGGTGGAGGACGTGCACTCTATGGTCCGACTCATGAGGTGGGTCACAGACTCCTGACTTGGTGCGGAGGCTGCCTGTGTGTCTCCGACAGTACCACTGAACCTTGCCACCAGCCTTGGTCTGCGGGCAGCAGGCCCTGCTCCTGGCCATCACTGGGAGTTCCCTTCTCCTGGGAGGCGAGGAAGGCCGCTCAGGACCCAGGCTGCCACAGCAGATGCTGTGAAGGAATAGGCAGGGCGTCTGGCCCGCTTGGAGGAGGGGCCTGGGGAACCTATCCCAGGAGGAGCTGAGTTATGAGACTGGGGTGATCAGGTGCAGGGACGATGATGGTCCATATCTGCCTGCCTGAGCCAAGGCTGGTGTTGGGAGAAGCCCAGAAAGTTCCGGAAGGTTCAAGGCCACCCTGCACCATGAGGAGCAGGCCTTTCCTCAGGGTGACTGGCATCCCTTCCGTGTGTCCCCAGGTACAATGACTTCCTTCATGATCCTCTGTCACTGTGTGAGGCCTGCAGCCCGAAGCCCAATGCGGAGAACGCCATTTCTGCCCGCTCCGACCTTAACCCCTCCAATGGCTCCTACCCATTTCCAGCCCTAAGCCAGCGTGCCCATGGCGGCATCGATGTGAAGGTTTGCCACCCCAGCCATCTGCCACATGCCCCGGGGAAGGATGGGTGGAACAGGATCAGGGGTCAGACCCGGGCTGCAGTTGGGCCAAGGTTAAGAAGACATTGCTTTGGGGTCAGCTTCAGAAATAGGGCTTTGGGAGAAAGGTCAGGGTAAGAGTTGGTCCCCCAGGCTGGGCCCCACCAGCTCAATGGCCTGCTCTCTGGCCCCCAGGTAACCAACTTTTTACTGGCCAAGAACATGAGCATGCTGGCAGCCAGTGGCCCCACGTGGGGCAAGCTGCCCCCGTTCCAGTGGAGCAGATCGCCGTTCCACAATGTGCTACACATGGGCCAGCCCGATCTCTGGACGTTCTCACCCATCAGGGTCCCGTGGGACTGAGGATCTGCCTCTGCCCAGCTGCCTTCATCCTGTATGGCCAGTAGGGTCACACAACTGCCGTCTCCCCTGGGGCTCTGCCCTCACTGGACTCTGATCTGGGTAGCCTCCATTGCAGGGATGCAAACCCAGTGGTCTCAGAGCTTACGCGCCATATCCGAGCCTTCCGCCCCTTCATGGCTTTCTCTGTCCCTGTCACCAGTGGGCTGTGACTTGCGCTCGGCTGAGGGCCTGGTGGGATCCTGGGCACCGTTCTCCTAGTGCTGGCCCCTCAGTACATGTGGGATGTTGGTGGGGCTCATCGTTGCTGTCACTCCTGGCCTGTGGGCCCGCCACCCCAGGAAGCAGGCCCTGTGTCCCTTTCTCCGGGTAGTTTTTCTGGGGACAGAAGCTTGAAAACAAAAACCAAAGTTTCCGGCTGCTTGTAGCTGGGGGTCCTGAGTGGTCTTTGTTCAGGAGAGGTGACATCGCCCCATACCCCTGCCTGTCCCTCCCCAGCCCAAGCCTGCCCCTGCCTCTTGGTCGGTAGGTGTCCCTGGGTCTGTGCTGTGGGGGGCTGCGCCCCCGTGTGATGGGCAGTCCGCGGTGCTGCTGGCCTGAGGTAGTGCAGGTCTCCGCCTTCTGGCAGGCGCTCTGTCCCTCCATTCATGATCACCATGCCCTGTCGGTCATTCTCTTCATCCGCCTGTCCTTTCACCGCTGTGCCAGTCACTTACCCACTGACCCTCTGCATAGCCAGCCACCTGCCGTTGGTCCCCTCACCTGCTCACTCTCCATCCAGCCCACCGTCTGCATCCAGCCACCCACCCATCCATCCGTCCATCCATCCACCCACCCATCCATTCGTCCATCCATCCCACCCCACTGTCCATCCATCCATCCATCCCACCCATCCGTCCGTCCATACATCCACCCATCCATCCTCCCATCCGTCCGTCCATCCATCCCACCCCACTGTCCATCCATCCCACCCCACTGTCTATCCATCCGTCCATCCATCCATCCATCCATCCATCCATCCATCTATCCATTCCACCGTTGGTGCAGCCAGTCAGCCCTTCCTGTGCCTCTTCACGTATCCATCCTTACCTACTCAACCCCCACCCTCACCCCGTAACTCCACATACCTCCCTGTTTTTGGTTTTGAGACAGTCTTTTGCTCTGTAGCCCAGGCTGGTCTTGAACTTGTGATCTCCCTGCCTTTACCTCCCACTTGCTGGATTTACATGTTTGGGCCACCATACCTGTTGTCTGCTTTGCATCTGTCTGTTCTCTTGTCCGTTCTTCCACCTATCTGTCCATTTATCCCTATGTCCATCAGTCCTTCTGCCCAGCATCCTCTTGAGTGCTATGTTCTGGGTCCTGGTCTGGCCCGCTCTGCTAACCACCGAGACCCTAAATCCTACTGTGGGGTCCAGGGACCCTCAAGAAACCGAGTCCTCCCTGTGAGGTCTCACAGGCTGCCCTACTGTGGGGCATGGAGAGCGCACAGCCTGTGAGCCAGGCGTCTGGGCCCCAGTCCTGTCCCCACTTCATCTGTTGGTGGGTCCTGCCAGATGTGAGCTGCACTTCCTGGAATGGGATCAGGACCCTGCAATAGTCTGCATAGGCCTGGAGCCCTGCCATATTGGAATGGGCAGTGGAGTGGAATACCTGGGCAGCCAGCACTTTGGGTCCTGAGAGGTGGGATGGCTCTGCTCCAGCCAGCACCCCAGGTCCTGAGAGGTGGGGTGGCTCAGCTCCAGCCAGCACCCCACGTCCTAAGAAGGTGCATGGCTCAGCTCCAGCCAGCACCCTGAGTTCTGAGAGGTGTGCGTGGCTCAGCTCTAGCCAGCACCCCGGATCCTGAGAGGTGTGCGTGGCTCAGCCCCAGCCAGCACCCCAGGTCCTGAGAGGTGGGGTGGCTCTGCTCCAGCCAGCACCCCAGGTCCTGAGAAGGTGCGTGGCTCAGCTCCAGCCAGCACCCCGGGTCCTGAGAGATGTGCGTGGCTCAGCTCCAGCTAGCCTAACACCTGTCATGTGTTTGAGTTTTGTTGGAAGAGGGATACTGTGTTTTTTGTGACACCAAGGTGTCACTCCACTTTTCCTGCCCTGAAGACAGGTGTACAAGGTTACTTTTCCACGCATGTGAGTGGTTTCAGGATGTCCTGTCAGTAAGGATTTCATGTTGCAACGTGGTGGGCTTGCCTTTGCATCCCCCAGCTGCTTTGCCCCCACCCTATATACCTCTGTGGGTGAGCTGTGGTCCCTCTCCTGACTAACGAATGTGTGGGCCCCTCTTACACCAGTCCACTGGGAGACCCAAGTCCCCAGAGTGGGTGGGGAGCATTGCTCCTCTGGGAGCCAGGGTGCAGAGACTGAACAAGGCACGGTGGCCGGTGCCTGTCACCCCAGCACTCAGGAAGCTGAGGCAGGAGCATCTCCAGGTTGTGCCAGCCTGAGCTGCACATGCACCCGTGTCAAGAAGAAACAAAACTCAGATATTCTTGCTTTATAAATATATACTTATTTACAACAAAGAAGTGCACCGTATAAACACAAGGAAAGGAGGGCGGGACGCTGTCGGGGTCCACCCTCTCTGGGTGGCCAGGGAGGCGGGGATGTCGCTCACTCGAGCCGCCCGTTCAGGCCCAGCTGCACCTTGAGCGCCCGCAGCTGGGCCAGGCTTATGTTGCTGCCGCCGCACACGACCACGACCAGCGAGGCCAGCGGGGTCCGCAGCCGGCCCTCGGCCTGCAGCCTGCGCACCACGCCGCTGTACACCGCGGCCAGCGCCGCGCCGCACGCGGGCTCCACCAGGATCTTCTCGTGGTCTGCGGGAGAGGGGGCGGGTCAGCTCTCAAGGCTGCCGTCGGGTCTGGGACCAAACCTCCCACTGCGACCCCTGCTGGGACCGTTGAGCCCCGGTCTGTGCTTCAGTCTGTGCTGTAAGTGTCGCAGGTGCCCAGCCGCGCGGCAGCAAAGTGTGATTCTCACTAGCTGGCAGTGTGTGCCATTTTTGTCTTTGTTGGCCATCCTGTTCAAGGCTGAACCCAGAGGGAGCCCCACCACAGACCACCTCCAAATCCAACTCTCTCATTTCCCTTTTGACCCCGGTGACCAGGAAGCTCAGAACTGGCATCTAAAGGCTGGCTTGTCTTGCTTGTCATGGCCGCCATGGTTTTTTCTCATGAGTGGCTTTAGTGTTTCTTTTTACCACTGACTTGCTTAAGTTTCCACTCACGAGACGTTCTAGACTGAGGCGGGAGAAAACTTGCCCCTCGGTACCTACCCACAAACTTCTCGATGGCGGCCACAGCCTCCTGGTCTGAGATGACCTCAGAGAAAATGGGGTGTTCGTAAAACAGCTTCAGGGTCTGCGCCCCCACGGTGTTCACACCCAAGGCCTTGGCGACACTGAGAGATGGGCACAGAGGCGAGAAGGCAGAGGGATGCACGTGAGAGGCAGGAGCTGCCGGTGAGCGGAGGGGCGAGCAATCGGCTACTCTGTCCATTTGCCTCCCACCCCAACCCGCCAGGCTCAAGATGAGGTCCTCCTCTTCCAGGGAGCCTTCCCGGGGGACTCCTGGGTCCCATGTTTCCTTGAGGTTCTCAAACAGCCCTTCCACATCCTAGCCAACACAGGGAGACCTAGCCCTTACTAAAGTATCGGGGCCCACACACTTCTCAAGGTCAGTTTTTCTAGAAACAGGAAGAGAGACGTAGTAACTGCCTCAAGATTACATTAATTTAGGGTCCAAAATGGCTGCTTGAGTACCAGCTACTACACCCATACTGCTTCTGGCAGGAATAAACAGTGGGAGCGAGATCAGTCCCAACAAGTGACATCATGCCCAGAGATCTGGAATGAATCCCTCACCTGCCCCAGCCTTCCTTACCTATGGCAGAAACCGCCATCTCTAGAAATCTCCAGCTGTGCTCACGGCTGCCCAGTGTAAACCTCGCCCAGCCTCCCTTGCAGCTAGGTGTGGCCATGTGACCAAGTTGACGTACAGACAACTCTGATCGTCCAGGAGAGTTCAACCTTGTGGTGGTGCAAAAGCCATCCGTGTTTGGTGCAAACCAGACTTTGAAAGTTGAACCTGGACCTTTTCCCAGACTCGGTTTGCAGCACAATTCGCTCCTGCAGCGCTGGATGGCAGCCACGAGCCTTAGCTCTCCATCCGCTCGTCAGCCAGAAACCAGCCTGTTCTGTCCCGTGTGCCAGACAGCTGAGGTGAGGCGTCCAGCAGACCAGGTTCAACTCATTCATTACAGTTCCAACTCTTAATGATGGGTTTCCCGGGCGTGTAATCCCACCGTCAGCCAAGGAGCAGCCTTGCTTGGTCTTGAAAGTTTAGGTGCATCCTTCGGCCCTCACTTCCTCTTTCCTTTCAGATGGAGTGTGGGTGTGATAGCTGGCACAAAAGCAGCCACTTTGGACCTGAGGTCAACATGCTCATAGTGGTGGAGCAAACAGACTCGAGGAACTTGGTCCCCAGCTCCAAAGAACTGCCCCTAATAGCCTTTCGATAGGAAGAAATAAGGTTCGGTTTTGTTTAAGCTACTGGTTCAGGGTTGGATCAGCTAGGGTCTTGCACATTTGGAAGCCAGACAAGAGGCCAGCAAAGAAATGAGGCATGAGGACCTCAAGAAGTGACTGACATGGCCACTGGGTGGCACTGGTGCACGCCTTTAATCCCAGCACTCAGAGCAGAGCTAGGCGGATCGATCGCTGTGAGTTTGAGGCCAGCCTGGTCTACAGAGTGAGTTCCAGGACAGCCAGAGTGATTATTGACATTACCGTTGTCACATAAAGAACAAACCTGTGTTCAAAGCCCGCGATGTGCCCACATGTACCACACGTGGCTGTGTGACCTTGGGCAAGTGACCAAAGCCTCAGTTTCTCTGCTTGCACAACAGGGAGGCGTCCCGGGTACTCACCTGGTGATCTTGGGCAGGGTGACCAGCTTTCCTTCCTTGATGGCAGCATGGAAGCTGTGGGCACCGAAGGTCTCCATGGCGATGATGGGCACGTCCTCCCAGCCCACCTCCCGCAGCCCCTGGACCACTCCGCACAGCAGGCCTCCGCCGCCCACAGACAGCACGATGACCCCAGGCTTGGCGCTCAGCGTCTCCTTCAGCTCCTTCACGATGGAAGTGTGGCCTTCCCTGGGCAGGAGAAAGGTGGCAGGTCAGGGCTGGGCTTCCTGGAGACACAAAGGATGGTGGAAGATGCCAGCTTAGGTCTGCTTCCATCCCCGGCAGTGGCGAGCCTCAGGCTGGTCCCTGTCCCCTCCTGCCCAGCCTGCCTCTCGGGACGCTATCAGGAAACAAGAGCCCCTGAGAGGGTACGACTGGGGATAAACCTCCCACCTCCCCCCACCAGTGGACGCATCGCTTCAGGCTCTTCCTCACAGACTCTCGGGGTCCCCAGGCACTGTTGCAGTTGCCCGTGGCAGATGCTAGCCCACAAGAGCCACCTTCACTGATGCCCTCCCCCCCGGCTCATTTGTTCCTAGTCACCCCCAGATGAGCTGATCTCCCTGGATCTCTGCATCTGGGGACTGGGGACACCCCCCCCCCCAATAGCTGATGTGTGCATCTGGGTGTTTGCATGTCCTCTCCTGCACACAGTAGGTGTGTGGCACGGAGAACCAGCAGCCATTATACATCATGGCGGATGCCTGTCATAGGGAGTGAGGTGTCCCCAGCTTACCAGATGAGGGGGTCATCAAAGGGGGAGATGTACACCCAACCTGGGTTGTTCTTTTCCAGAGCCTTGGCCAGCTGGATGGCCTCATCCAGCATCTGGAGGGTGATGGGAACGGGGAGAGATGGGGACGATGGGGGACTCTGTCCAGCCGCCAGGACACCCCGTCCACCTCAGCCCTCGGCTCTGCACTCACCTCCCCCACCACTTCAACAGTGGCACCTTCACTCTGGAGCCGCTCGATGGTGAGGGCAGGTGTGGTGCTGGGCACAACAATGGTGGCTGGGACGCCCAGCCTCCTGGCGGCATAGGCGGCTGCCATGCCCGCATTGCCAGCTGTCGGGGCGGCAACGGGGAGGGTGTGTCAGTACAGGAGGATTTGGCACCCAAGATGGGGCTGGTCATTCCTGCCACATCAGGTTCTGACACCCCTCTCCTCCCAAGGGACCTCGGCCTCATTCTGGACCCCCCAAATCCAATTGCCATAAGTGGGTGCATTGCAACAGAGAGCAGGGCCCAGAGAGGCGAAGCACCTGGCCTCAGGAAACATAGCCAAGGATGGGAAGGGAAAGAAAGCTGGCTGGCCACTCACCTGAAGAGCAGACAAAATGTTTGCAGCCTTGTCTCGCTCTCTGTGGGGACAAGAGGAGGGGTCAGACCACCCGCCAGGCCCTGCCAGGCTCATCCCTCCCACTGGGACATCTTCCCTTTAGGCTGAACTCACCTTCCTCCTCTTGGTGTTGGAACCGCCCTCCCCCAGGCAAATCTTCCCCAAGGAAACTTGGCTGGGGCAAGGGGGCAGTCTGTAGGGACCTTCATGGGTGGGCACTCCTTAGCAGAATGTGAGTAAGCTACTCTCAAATTGTTCATTATTTTATTTTATTTTTTAATATTTTATTTATTAAATAAAGATATTTATTTATTTATTTATTCATTTATATGTATGCCTGTGTGCATGTATTGTCTGCAGGGGGCAGAAGAGGGCATTGGATGCCCTGGAGCTGGACTTACAGGTGAGCCATGGATGCTGAAAGTAAGTCAGTTCTGAAAAGGCAGCGAATGTTTTTAACTGCTGAGGTATCTCTCCAGCCCAATAATTATTTATTTTTAACTATGTGTATATGTGTATGTCTATGTGTCTGTGCATGTGAGTACAGTTGCTCTTGGCAACCAGAAGAGGGCGCAGATCCCCCTGGAACTGATGTTACAGGTGGCTGTGAGCCGCTGCGTGGATGTTGGGAACTGAACTCAGATCCTCCGACAGAGCAGCCAGTGCTCTTATCTGCTGAGTCGTCTCTCCAGCCCCCACAACTATTTTTTTTTTTTTTTTTGGAGACAGGGTCTCGATATGCAGCCTAGGATGCCACCTAGTGCTCCACCCTCCTGCCTCAGTTTCCTGAGTGCTGGAATCCCAGGTGTACATCCACACATCTGGCTCTAGAACTGTCAGGTAGGAGGGACCGCCCCTCCTGCCAGGATGCCACCCTGCCCTGTACCATCTTGCAGAGGTGCCCAATGCCTCGGATCTTGAAGGAGCCCGAGGGCTGGGAGCTGTCCATCTTTAGGTACACTCTGGTGCCGGCCACTTTGGACAGTGCCATGCTGTCGCGCACTGGGGTCTTCACGTGCAGGGGCTCCTCGGCTGCCATGGCTGGAGGCAGGAAGGGGATGCAGAGGGTCAGGAGAGGCTGCCCTCCTGGGGTGCTGTGACCCCCCTCCTTCACACCCAGGACGATAAGGGCACAGAATCAAATCTCAGTTGGGCCACCCGCTGGCCAAGTCGGTGGCCAAGCCCTCACCTTTGCCCTGCAAAGTTGGAAGGTCATGAACTCAGAAATGTCTGTAGTCTGCAGCTTTCGGCAAGTCCAGGAGGACGGCAAGCAGAAGCTGGTTTAGAATAAGCCGTAAGATAGGGGTACGGATAAAGCAAGACCGGGGTAGCCATGGAATGTTTCTGCAAAGTCACCAGGAACCAACCCCGACCACACGAAAGAAATGAGCCAAATCCACAGCTCACCTCCACGCACAACACTTTGTCCTATTGTACATTACTTAAAGATGTGTGTGTGTGTGTGTGTGTACATGCGCAGAGGTCAGAGGTCAACATCAAACTGCTCTCCACCTTATTCAGCTAACCTAGCAGGCCAGCGAGGCCAAAGAGCTCCTGTCTCTAGCTCCCTGGTGCTGGGCTTGCAGGTGCTTATTGCTGTGCTCGACATTTCGGATGTGAGTTCTGGGGATACGAGCAGGAGACCTCATGCTTTCGTGGCAAGCCCTCATAGACTGAGCCATCTCCCACCCCCATGTGTGGTTTTTAGTTAATTTTTGTTTTTGAGATAGGGTTTCTGTGTTGTAACTCTGACTCTCCTGGAACTCACTCTGTAGACCAGGCTAGCCTTGAACTCGGATCTGCCTGCCTCTGCTTCCTGAGTGTTGGGATTAAATGTGTGCACTGCCACTGCCCAGCTCATTATTTATTTATTTTTCTTCTGTTGTATAATATGTCTGGACACCCCTCCTGTCCTCCCTCCACTCCTCCCAGCTCCCCCCCATCTCCCCTCTCCTCCTAATCTATCCTTCCCACTCACCCCTACTCCTGCTTCTCCCTATAGAAGAGAGCACTCCTCCCAGGGTGACCTATCAAACAGGGCCACAACAAGATGGAACAAGGCCAGGCACTAATCCCTACATCAAGGGTGGACTAGGCAACCGAGCAGGAGGAATTGGTTCCGAGGGCAGGCAAAAGTGTCAGAAAACCCACAGACACTCTAGCCTGTAGGATCTTTGCGTGGGGACCAGAAAGGCAACTCAGACACCTGGCTCGGTCTCATCACAGGGCTCCACAAGTTGAGAGGAAGCCTTGCCACAGACAGAGGCTACACGTGACAAGTACAGGTTTGGCTAATGGCATCACAAGGTCCCTTTGGTAGCCTTGACAGAGAGGAAGCCTGTAGACTAACACTGGCTCAGCCCCTGTCACCTGGCAGCCCTGTGAGAAGCCCCAAGAGAGATCCAGGGCCAAGCGGGATCCAACCCAGACAGATGGTGACTCTGGAGACCATCCATATGTACGTGTGTGTGTGTGTGTGTGTGTGTGTGTGTGTGTGTGTGTGTCTATGAGGGAGGGCTCAAACTTGTCATGATCCTCCCCTCAGTCTCTCAAGTGCTGAGATTACAGACAAGCCCATCAGGCTCCTCTTTCTAGTTAGACTTCTTGAATGAAGGGCACACCAAGCAAGGGTTCCTCCAAATGTGTTTGCTTTATCCTTCAGCTTCTCCCTAGCCCCATCCTGATACACCGGGTCTTCTCTGGACTTAGAAGACGCAGATGCTGCAGCCCTCTGGCTAGAGCAGCCGTTCTCAACCAGTGGGTGGCACCATCGGAAAACACATTTCTGATGGCCTTAGGAACTGACACACCGCTCTGTAGCAAAACTACAGTTATGAAGTAGCAAGGAAAATAATTTTATAGCTGGGGGCCACTGCAACATAAGGAACTGCATTCAAGGGTTGCAGTGTTAGGGAGGTTGAGAACCACTGGGCTAGAGGGTGGTTCTCATCACGCAGACCCCTTCCTGGTGGCTTTGGGGCACCTCACCCTGACCCTGTCCCAGGTAGCAGCTTTGGGGACTTTGGGGAAATGGGCAGGGTACTCTGAACTTATCCCCTCCACCCCCAGCAAGGGGCAGCCTCATGCGGCTCCATAAATGGCTAGAGGAAAGGCACTGGGGGTCTTGGCAAAGGAGGCTGGTGCCGGCCATGAGCTCCAGGTCTGAAGTCCCTCCCTTGTCATGTGGCTTATTTGAACTCTCAGCAAACTCAGCCTGTCGCATCCCACCCCGCGACGTCCTGAGCTGGAAGGTCCTGCCATCGTCCCATTTTACACATCAGAAGACGGAGACTTGAACTGGACACGCCCCAGCCCCTCTTCCCTTCCCTGGGCATCCCACTCTGTCTATCCCTGGCAGTTAGTCCTGGGGTGCGGCTGAGGCTGGGGGCCACGTACCCGGCACAGAAGGAGCTGGACAGATCAGACGAGAGGGGGTAGACTGGGTCTCTGTCCTGGGAGAGGAGAAGGTTGGCAGGACTCTCGGGCTCTGGGCTTTATTCTTCGGCGGAGCCTCTGGGCAGCCAATAGGGGCCCAGGCAGGCCACGCCCCTAACAAGCCCCGCCCCCTGGTCCAGGCCAGGGTAGAACGGGGAGGGCCTGGTCTCTAGTCTTTGCATCCTGCCCTTTAACTCTGTCCACCTCCCCTTACCTCCCGGTTTTTTCACTTGCAAATGAAGACACTTATTTCCCAAGGGCCTGTAGGATCTGAGGTCAGTCCCACAATAACAGAAAAGTCGGGAAAGTGCTGGACACTTAGGTGTGGCCGAGACACAAACAGCCACAGCCAGCTACAAGGCAGAGGGGGAGGCAGGAGGACTACGAGTTTGAGGCCAGCCTGGACTAAAGAGTGAGATATTGTCTCAAAATAGAAAGAAAGCAGCAGGTGGGGGGGGAAGTGAGGGGGGGAAGGGGGGAAGGGGGAGAGATGGGGGGAAGGGGGGCTCAGCTGCCAAACCCCAAGTTAGTGTCAAACCATAAATGAGGTTTGTACAGAAGCACGAGACACAGAGATAGTGAGAGGTGGGACTTGGGGAGTTGACACCCAGCCTTGTGATTGATGGAGCTGCCATCCCCTGCCATCCCAGGGACTCTTCGTATAAAGGACAGATGGGTAAGACCCAGAGGGTCTGGGTTCAAGTCCTGGCTCTGCTGCTACAAGATTTGTGGTTCTGGGCAAGAACCTTTGCCTCCCGTAGCTGCTGCTGCTGCTGCTCCTCCTCCTTCATAAAGAATTAGAATAAAAAATAAATAAATTGGAGTTTATTTTCTGAAAGTTCTAGAGATTGGCCAGGTCAAGGTCAATTCACTGGCGTATGACAAGGACCTTCCTATTGTGTGGCCCGTGATAGACAGCAAGCAGACAGAGAGAAAGAGAGAACGAGGAGGGTCAGGAGAAGGGAAGAGAAGAGAAGCTCACAGGAGGAGGCTGTCACTGGGAAAAAACCTCTGCTCGTCTGTAAGTTGGAGGTGACTCCGGCACCCCGCCCCAGGGTTTGAAGATGAGTGGAGAGAGACTTGAAATTGAACAGGCAGCAGGTGCATGTTAGTAGCCTTCATCACCACCACCTGCGGCATCACTACGACACCATGGTAACCATCACCACCAATGTCACCGTCAGTACATCAGCACCATCATCACCACCACATCATCATCACCACCAATGTCACTGTCACTACATCATCACCACCACCACCACCACCACCATCACCACCACCACCACCACCACCACCACCACCACCACCACCACCACCACCACCACCATCATCACCACCACCACCACCATCACCACCACCACCACCACCACCACCACCACCACCACCATCACCACCACCACCACCATCATCACCACCACCACCATCACCACCACCATCACCACCACCACCACCACCACCATCACCACCACCACCACCACCACCACCACCACCATCACCACCACCACCATCACCACCACCACCACCATCACCACCACCACCACCATCACCACCACCACCACCACCACCACCACCACCATCACCACCACCACCACCACCACCACCACCACCATCACCACCACCACCACCATCACCACCACCACCACCATCACCACCACCACCACCATCACCACCACCACCACCATCACCACCACCACCACCACCACCACCACCACCATCACTACCACCAGCACCACCTAGAACTGGGGGATCTTACATCTAAGAACTCTCCCAACTCTATGCCAAGCCTCTGGCCTGTCTCTGGCTGCGTGCAGGGCCTATATGTCCACAAGAGTAAACACACACAGACATAGGCTCACATGCACATGTGCACACACACACACACACACACACACACACACACACACACCCCCGGTTCAGAAAGCCAGTGGCACAAGAATACCAAAGATCCTAGTGTAATGAGGGCACCGATGGCTTGCCCAGGCGGCCCCTTATGCAGAGCAAGCTGTCCGGTGTCATTGCTCCCTCTGATAACCCATGGCAGAGATGGGGGGCCATGGGGCGTGGGTCAGGGACATGAGGGAGCCCAGCCAGGATGACCTGGACATCACAAAGCTCATGTGTGGCCGTGACCACCTTGTGTCTTTCTGTACCAACACCACATTGCCATAGCACCGGGGTCCTGGTCCCGCACCGTGTGTCCCCCGTGTTGGGGTCTCACCTGTGCCAAGACACACAGGTAGATGGGCTCCCTTAGGCCTGTGATGTAGGAAAGGACATTTGGGAGGATGGCAGTTGCTGAGAGTCATCAGGGTCAGGGAGTAGCTGAGGGTGCTAACTTAGGGCTTCAGAGTCCACAGGTAACGTGGAGCGGGTGGAAAGGATTGGGCAGTTTCGATATACCCGAAAGGGTCTTGATTTCATTTTTTAGATTAAATTTGATGCAGGGTCTCATGTAGCCCAGGCTGCCCTCCAACTCACTAAGTAGCTGAAAATGAACTTCAACTCCCGATCTTCCTGCTTCCTCCTTCAGGATCCTGGGATTACAGGCATGTACCAACCATGCCCACTTTACATGGTACTGGGGAACAAACTCAGGGCCCGGAGGGTGCTAGGTAAGTTCTCTGCAGCCAAGCGTCCCCCAGCTCCTACACCGGCCCCTTTGTCCAACTTCCACAAATGCCTCTTTCCCACACCTCGACCCAGCACGGCTATTCTGGGAGTGGTGTGACTTTTGCCTCAGGGCACACTGCACAGTCCTCCCTGTCCTGCCTTCTCTGTTCTAGGTACCCTGGCCAGTACTTAACCAAAATGCGCTACTGAACCAGACCCCCCAGGAAGCCACAAATGGGCATGGTGGCTCACACCCATCATCCTAGCACCTGTGAGACTGGAGGCAGGAGAATCGCTACGAGTTTCAGGTCAGACCGGAGTACAGAATGTTACACTGTGTCTCTAAACAAAGGAAAAAAAAACCAAAAAAAACCAAAACAAAACAAAAAAGTGACCTGGTATGTTGACACACACCTGTAAACCCAGAATTTGGGAAAGGCAGAGGCAGGAGGATCAGGAGTTTAAAGTCAATCTTGGCTGCCTTGTAGGTTCAAAGCCAGCCTGGGATACGTGCAACCCTGTCTCAAAAAAAAAAAAACAGTTAAAAAGTAAAAAGGCTGGTAGGATGGCCCAGTGGGTAAAGAGGCTTCCTGGAAACCTGATGCCCTGAGTTCCATCTCACAGGGTGGAGAGAGAGAACTGACTCCCACAAGTCGTCATTTACTTCCACACGTATGCCACGGCACATATGGAAACAAAACAAATATAAATAAATAAAAAGAAATAAACCTAAAAGCCAGGCAGTGGTGGCAAATGCCTTTAATCCCAGCTCTTGGGAGACAGAGGCAGGGGGATCCCTGTGAGTCCACAGCCTGGTCTACCTAGGACAGCCAGGACTGTTACATAGAGGAACTCTGTCTTGAAAAAACAAACTAAACTAAACTAAAAATTTTTTAAATATTAAAAAAAAAACAAAAACAAAAAACCAAAGAAATGGAGATTTCCTTGGTATGGACTCTGTGTCCAACCTCGGGTCCCAGTTGAGGATCTGTCCCCCCTGGGCGCTCTTCGTTGTGGTCACCTGTGACGTCCCTCACTTGATGGACGGGAACCTCCTGAACCCTCTCGGGCTCCCGGGTAGCACCGTCTGTCCGTGGCTCTCACCGTGCGTCATTCTCGGTGGGTGACAAACAGTCTTGGCTGATCCCTGATGTGTAAAATCAGCCACCAAGCCAAGGTCAGGACCTGGCAGTAGCTGGAGCCTGTCCCTGGGGTTATCATTACCCATGGTGACCCATGATGGACGTGGGAAGCTGGCCAGGTCGAATGCCCTGAGAGAGACGTGGCCACAGCTCACGGGCAAGTGCCTCACACCCCAAGTGCATGTGTGCAGACGAAGCCTTCCTGGTTCTGTCTCACCATGGCTTCCTTCTTGGGGCAGGCAGGTGCTTAGTTTGAAGTGACTTCCCTTGGTTTCTTCTCCGAGGGGTTGCAGCAGCATGCAGGAGCCAAAGCAGCAGGGGTAGGGGACGGGGAGGGAGAGGGTATCAGGGGATTGGGGGGGGGTGACCACTCAGTTACCCGGGATCCTTCTCAAGCCCACGACTCTTCATTCAGGCCACGGCATTCCTTCAGGGACAGTGGATAGCCCTGCCAGAACCCCCCACCCCAACACACGTTTTCAATCTCTGTCACAAACAGTTTCCGTTTCTCGTTCTGTGAGACAGGGTCTCTCTATTACTATGTAGCCCAGGCTGGCCTCGAACTCCCCATTCTCCTGCATTCGCCTCCCGGGTTCTGGGATTAGAGGTATGTATACATCACCACATCCAAATCAGCTATGGATTTTTTGTTTGTTTTACCTATGGGTCTCATGTAGCCCAGGCTGGCTTTGAATTTCCTTTGTAGCCAAGGATAGCCTTCATCTTCTCATGATCCTGCCTCCACCTCCCAAGTGCTGGGATTACAGGCATGCACCGCCATACCCGGTGCTTGGCTGTGAATCTGTAAGTCTTAGGAGGTGCACCTAGGCTGCATGTCCCTTCACAGCCTGGTCCCCGGTTTCTGTGCTAGGCGACCCAACTGGTCACATTAGCTTTTTGCACCTGGCTCCTTCCTCATTCTCATGAGTTGTGGTGCTTGGGAGTATCTCTCACAGTTTCAAACTCCTCAAATAGTCCAAGGTTCAGTCAAGGGCTGTTGGGTGGCAGGTGGCAGCAGAGAGGGAGGAAAGGGTGGCCACAGGACCGCAGCCTTCCAGAGTCGATAGTGTGGCTCATCTTGGCTGATGGAAATGACGCCCTAAGTTAGGGTTCTCGGGTCTGCAGTGATCAAACTTTTTATTTTTATTTATTTTTATTTATTTATTTAGTTAGTTAGTTTGTTTCTTTGAGACAGGGTTTCTCTGTTGTAACTCTGGATGTCCTGGAACTGACTCTGTAGACCAGGCTGGCCCTGAACTCACAGAGATCCTCCTAACTCTGCCTCCCAAGTGCTGGGATTAAAGGTGTGTACTACCACTGCCCTGCATGAACTTCTTCGTCAGGGATGGGAGTCTTCGGACTTGGCCAAAGACCCATGCTGTGCTGTGTGGCAGAGGACCCTCCCTTCCCCCAATTCCTTTAGTCCTCCTTATCCTTGATGCCTGGCTGCACTGGTGGCTTAACTGGCCAGGTTCCTGTTCCCACCTAGAGGCTCAGAAGTCAAGCAGGAGAGAGTCTGAGGTGAGACTGTGACGGTGGCGGGTGGTTGGCAAATGTCAGAGGCCCCACCCACCTCCGCAGAAAGGTCCCTCTGTCCTGGGAACAGGATGCACAGCTGGGGCTGAGGTGGTGAAATGGAGATTAATGAGCAACCAGAGGACTGACCATCTTGCCTGTTTGGTGGCCTGAGGCCGCTGACAAACAGCAGTGGCCTGCCTCTCCCCTTCGTCTTCCTCATTGCAGCCAGCAGCTGCGGAGCCCAGCACCCCCCCACCCCACATCCATCCCCACCCCCCCACCCCATCCCAGGTCCCAGCCTCTGGTTCTGCCCCTGCTATGTGACCTTGCGCAAGTGACTCGGTTTCCCCGAACCTGTTTCCTCAGTGCCAGGGTCATCGGGATGTTCTTTGCGTGTCCAGTTAGTCGTCCATTCTGTGATGCAACGATGTCGCAGGTTTCTTTGCTGTATTCTTTTTGCTGTATTCTCAGGTGACTTCTTTTACAACCCCAGTCATGACCGCAGAGCACCCACCGCAGGCCCCGACGTCTCACACACGTCAGCCCCAGCAGGAGCGGAGCCCGGATCCCTCCCGACAGCTGAGCAAACAGGCACAGAGAGGTTGAGTGACTTACCTGGAGTTACTCAGCCGGAGGTGGAGCAGCTACTGTGTGCAGCAGAGCCGGGCTCCCAGACCCCTGTTCTAAATCCTGAACGCACCGCCTCCCCCACAGGAGCCCCACGTCCGTTCTGCTGCGTTTCATGTCTCTGTGTTCATTAGAAAATTAAAAATTACATTTGGTTATTTATTCTGTGTGTGTGTGTGTGTGTGTGAGTGTGTGTGTATGTGTGTGCATGTGCGTGTGTGTGTGTTGGCTTACATGCATGCCATGGTGTACGTGTGGAGGTCAGAGGTCAGTTTTTTGGCATCAATTCTCTCCCTCCACCATATTGGTCTTGGGATCTGAACTCAGGTCATCTGCTTGGGTACATGTGTTCTTCTTACCTGGCAAGCCATCTCAATAGCCCTCTCTCTCTCTCTCTCTCTCCCACGCACACACACACACACCACCTTTTTTTTTTTTGTTTTGAGACAGTCTTGCTATGCAGCAATTTCTGATGTTGAATTCATGGCAATCCTCCTGCCTCAGCTTCCAGAGTGCTGAATTATAAATGTACTAGCACTTGGCTTGTCCTAGTACTTAATTTTTTTTTTTTTTAAAGATTTAGCTCGGCACAGTGGCGCATGCCTTTAAGCCCCGAGCTTAGGAGAAAGAGGCCGGAGGATCTCTGTGAGTTCACAGCCAGCCGGAGCTACATAGTGAGACCCTGTCTCAAAAAAACAGAAAAAGGAATTCTTTTTATTACTTCTAATTATTTGTAGGGTGCGCGTGGGGATGTGAACGTGGATGTGAGTTCACGTGCCCGAGGCGGCTTCGGATCTCACGGAACCGGAGCTACAGGCAGTTGTGGGCCAGCTGATGTAGTGTGGGGAACTGACCTCGGGACCTCCTCAAGGGCAGCCATGCTCTTAACCACTTAGCCAGCCTCTGTGTGTGTGTGTGTGTGTGTGTGTGTGTGTATGCGTGTGCACATGTGCGTGTGCCTGTGTGCATGTGCACGTGTGCCTGTGCCTCTGTGTGTGTATGTGCACGTACCCGTGTGTGAGTGCCTGTGTA
This sequence comes from Cricetomys ansorgei, assembly GCA_026225945.1. NCBI lineage: Eukaryota > Metazoa > Chordata > Mammalia > Rodentia > Nesomyidae > Cricetomys > Cricetomys ansorgei. The sequence goes on along the minus strand of JAMJFZ010000818.1, from coordinate 3,908,006 downwards.
TGTGTGTGTGCATGTGAATGTGTGTGTGTGCCTATGTGTTTGTGCCTGCATATGTGTGTGTATGTGCATGTGCGTGTGTGTGTGTACGTGTGGTGTGTATACATGTGTGCGTGTTTCTGCACAGGTGTGCAGCTGCAATCCTAGCACTTGGGTGCTAGAAGTGAGAAGATAAGATATTCGGTGTTATCTTCACATACATAGCAAGTTTAATGCTATGTCATAGGCAGGAGGATTGCCATGAATTCAACATCAGGAATTGCTGCATAGCAAGACTGTCTCAAAAAAAAAAAGAAAAAGAGCCGTGTGTGTGTGTGTGTGTGTGTGTGTGTGTGTGTGTGTGTGAGAGAGAGAGAGAGAGAGAGAGAGAGAGAGAGAGAGAGACAGAGACAGAGACAGAGAGACAGAGAGAGAGACATGAAGCCTGGACTTCACATGCTCCCATTTCAAGAAAAACTAAAGAGACCCCATTCCTAGGGCCCTGTGGTAGAGAGCTTGTCTGACGTGCATAAGCCCTGGGTCTCCATCCCCAGTGATGGAGATGAGAGCCCGTGAGCCTTTGGAGCATGCTATCTGTATACCATAGGCATGGAATAAATGCAGGTTCTTGCCTACAGCTGAGGTGTTCCTCTACCAGGAAGCCTTCTCCAGATCCCACCCGACAGCCAATGCCCTCTGACCTTTTTGCATCCCCAGTGCCTCGTGCAAGACTGGGCACTTGCCAGCGATGGAGGGAGGGAGGGAGGGCAGAGGTGAGCTGGGCGGTGTCCTAGTCACAGATAACAGCTAAGCAGCTCTGCCTGACCCCAGGTAGCCAGGGGTTAATCATCAATCCTGGAGGGAGAGGTCACACTTTCCCTAGGGAGGACATGGGACACCTATGTTGCCTGGTCCTTCCTGAATCTTGCTTCTCATTTTATATCTAGGGAAACTGAGGCTCAGGATGTAGCCTAGGGTCTCAGCATTGTCCAGTGAGATGGGGACAGAGGGGACACAAGAGTCTGATCATGGTGTTAGTTTCTTACCTAAAGATGTCCATTGCTCCCTAGAACTTGGGGAGAGGGACAGTGGCCAGGTTAGCCCAGATATCTCTCCATTTTCTCTCTAAATACTTCTTTCTGAGTGTGTATGTGTATGTACCTGTGTGTATTTGTGTATACATGTGTGTATGTGTGTATTTGTATGTATGTGTATGTATATATGTATTTGTGTGTATGTGTGAGTGTGTGTTTGTATGTGTGTGCATTTGTGTGTGTGTGCATTTGTGTGTATGTGTGCATGTGTGTATGTGTTATGCGTGTGCATTTGTGTGTGTGTATGTATTTGTATGTGTATGTGTGTGCATCTGTGTGTGTATGTGTGTGTGTGTGGGTGGGGTATTTGTATGTGTGTGTGTGTGCTGACACCCCGTCCACCTTATTTTGAGACAGGGTCTCTCACTGACCCTGGAACACACAGATTTGACTAGACTAACTGGACAGGAAGTTAGACATCTTCCTGCTTCTGATTACAGGCACATCTCCTCATCTGGCATTTTTTCGTGGGTGCTGGAGATCCAAACTCAGGTCATATTTGTGTGTGAAGCATTTACCCAGAGCCAACTCGGCAGAGCCGTTTCCCTGACTCTTCTAAGTCATGGCTTCCACCTCCCCCCACCAACCTGCCTGGTCTCAGGACATCCCCCCTCCTCCCTCCTCTTCCAGCATGGCAGCCTAAGGCTTGGGAGAAGGCAGGGGACAGCTAGCTTGTTTGAGGTTAAAGGTCTCAGGACTTGGCAGGTGGTAGGTGTCTGGTAAATATTTGTTTAATTGAATGCGTGAATGAGCGAGCAGCCATTGCTTTGTACAGCAATTAATAGTCAGGCTTCTTCTGCTGGCTGTGAGATAGCAGAGGTGGGAATGTGACCTGAGAGTCTTCCTTTCTATCCAGACAGGATGGCTGTGGACTCATCTTTGTCTCCTCTACCCCCCTCTCCCTTTCCCTCTCCCTCTTCCTCCCCACCCCTCATTCTGTGTAACTCTGCCTGTCCTGGAACTCACTGTATAGACCAGGCTGGCTTCAAGCTCACAGAGAGCTGCCTGCCTCTGCCTCCTGAGTGCTGGCATTAAAGTTGCCATGCCTGCCCTGCATCTTTGTTTTCTTGTCTCAAACCTGAGTGGACCCCCCCCCCCCACCGTGTGGTCCAGGGAAGTGCCCTGAGCCAGGGACAGCTCTGGACCCAAAGCCAGTTATGAAGGTGATCTGAGGTGAGGAATTCACTCTGCCTCTTGCTGGCCAGCCTTTTTTGAGCCCCCACTTCCCCATCTACAGATGGAACCAGGTCATTCACGAGCCATGAGCTGTGTGAGGAAGGTGGGGAGGGTTGAATACCCCCATGCATCCATCCTGATTCCAGACCCCCAAATCAGGAGCTGTCCCTTTAACAAGGAGGAGGGTCTAGTCCTTGGAGGCGGAAGCTGATCTGGTGACCTGGGAGTCCAAATTAGTTCTGGCTGGCCTGTGGGCTGTGCGGGTCTGGGGACTGTCCTCCGGGAAGGTAAGGGTGGCATTGTGGGAATGTCCAGGAGCTTTGGGGCGGTACATGAGGCAGTGAGTGGGGGCGGCGGCGGGGGGGGGGAAACGTGGGTACTACTTCAGTAGCATTTGGCCTTTTTGGTGACCGCATAGGAGGCGGGCCCTGGGGACTCTGAGGGTGGATACCAGGCTGTGCTGGTTGGAGGGGCAGTCAGCCTGGTTCTAGCCTTTCTCCTGATTCAGCTGCTGTGTGCCACCCAAATGACCCCCGTGGAAAGGTCCCCAGGACTGTCAGGGTGGGAATGAGGGCTGGACAGGCTGAGCAGTCCTTACAGGTGATTCCCAGTGAGGAAGTCTCGGGGCCCCAGCTATTCAAGCCCGAGTCTCTCCATTTCTGTACCCAGGGCAGGGAGGCTCCAGCTCAGCCGGCAGCTGTCACAGTGGTGAAGGCTGGGTACTCCCCGGGCTTTGGTTCAGCTGGGTCCTCACCTTGATGGTGATGAAGTTGGCTGTCATCAAGAGGGGACAGAGCCAAGAGTTTCAGCTCTTTTTGTTGTTGTTGATTTGGGTTTCTGTGTAGCCCTGGTTGTCCTGGAAGTCTCTCTGTAGACCAGGCTGGCCTCGAACTCAGAGATCCACCTGCCTCTGCCTCCCGAGTGCTGGGATTAAAGGCGTGTGCCACCACTGACCGCCTCGCAAGTTTCAGCTCTTAAGGATAATTGTCAGTGAAGTACCAAATAGCCTCACCATTAATAATAATAATAATTAATAATTAATAATAATAATGATGATGATGATGATGATACGTACAGCCCAGTAGTTAAGATGTCAAGTGTGGAAGCACACACCTGGGTTTGAACTCTGAGCCATGTTTCCTGCCCTGTGACCTTGTGTACCAGCCCCTCGGGTTCACACTTGTTATAAAATGGAATTGAATGCAGGACTCGGGCAGGGTTTCTCGGCTCATTGTGAGATAAGGCCAGTGCTGGGCATGGTGCCCGGCTCCCAGCAAGCCCCACACAGCTGTTAGCTCTTATCAAGCCACGCCGGGTACAGTGGGCACCTGCCCTTCGTGGCTGAACTTCATCCTGTCAAGGACCCCGTGCTCTACAGAGCTGCGTACAGTGCGTGGCGAGGCTCACGGTTAGCTCATTCTTACCTTCCTCGTCCGAGGGGCCTTTCCTGCCTCCATGTCCAAGGAGACCCTTTAACAGTTCATCTTTTGTTTTGTTTTGTTTTTTCGAGACAGGGTTTCTCTTTTGTAACTCTGGCTGTCCTGGAACTCGCTCTGTAGACCAGGCTGGCCTCGAACTCACAGAGATCCACTTGCCTCTGCCTCCCGAGTGCTGCGATTAAAGGCGCGAGCCACCACCGCCCGGCTTTAATAGTTCATCTTTAATAGTCACGGTTTCTTATTATTCTGTTGGTCTATAGAGGATGTCTTCATCAAGTCAGCTCCAGGTAGATGTCTGTCTTCCCCACTGTGCCATCTCTGGGTCCCAAACCCCAACGTGGACCTTGTCAGTGCCAGCATCGGTAGAAGGTCCCAGTGAGGGGACCTGTCCAGAGGACTCAGCCTGGAGTCGACAGGGACTCAGTGGGTGGCAGCAGCTCTCCTCATCCACACAGTAGCCTGAGAGCTGGGGTGTGTGTGTGTGTGTTCCCATTTTACAGAAGAGGAAACAGGCACAGAATGGTCGGGGCACTTTATTGGGTCACACAGCTGTTCTTTTACTTTGATCTCTGGTTAGCCTCCAAACATATGACCCGGGGCTGCAAGACTGAGGTGAGGGCCAGGCTAGGTTATGAGGGGTGTCTTAGTTAGGTTTCTATTTCTGTGATCAACATCATGACCAAAGCGAGTTGTGGCAGAAAGGGTTTATGTGGCTCAGACTTCCACATGGTAGTCCATCATCAAAGGAAGGCAGGACAGGAACTGAACAGGGCTGGAACCTGGAGGCGGGAGCTGAAGCTGAGGCCATGGAGGGGTGCTGCTTACCAGATTGCTCCCCATGGCTTGCTCCCTTATAGAATCTGGGACCACCTGCGTAGGGATGGCACCGCCAATGGTGGGCTGGACCCTCCCGCGTCAATCATCAATCAAGAAAATACACCGTGGCTTTTCCACAGGCCAATCTAGTAGGGTCATTTTCTCAGTTGAGATTCCCTCTTCCAAAGTGACCCCCAGTTCCTGTTACTTAGTATTGAACCATGCATGAATGAAGAGTGGGTCCAGGCTCCTGGACAAGAGGGATGGGGTTGGGTGAGTGGGTGGGGTGGAGTTTGCCCCCTGGTGGCCTACAGTGGAACTGCGAAGGGCCTGACCAATCTTTTCTGCTGTAGAGATAAAAAGAGCATATATAGTTTTTGTTTTTGATTTTGTCCCTTTTGTTGGTGGTTTGAAACAAGATCTTCTCAATACGTAGTCAGTTAGCCTTGAACTCACTTTATAGCCCAGGCTGTCCTGGAACTCTCGATGCTCCTGTCTCAGTCTCCTGGGTTTGAGTGCTGGGATTTCAGGTGTGAGCTCCCTCCCAGGTTGTCTCTCTCTTCCAACCTAACTTCCCTCATTTCTTATTTATTTGTTTGTTTGTTTATAGACAATGTCTCTCTGTGTAGCCCTGGCTAGCCTGGAACTTGCTGTGTAGACCAGGCTGGCCTTGAATTCGTAGATCTACCTGCCTCTGCCTCCCGAGTGCTGGGATTAAAGACACGGTTGTATTTATTATCAGTGTGTGCGAGTGTGTGTGGGTGGGCCCGAGGACGACTCTATGTGGTCTGGGTTCTCTCCTTCTACCCTTAAGCGGTTCCCGAGGATCAAACCCAGGTCATCAGGTTTGTGTGACGAGTAACATCTGCTGAGCCTTCTCATCCGACTCCTTTTAAGTATCTTTTATGTTATGTGTGTTTGCCTGCCTATGTGTCTGCACATCATGTGCAAGAAGTGCCGGAGCCGGCCAGAAGAGGGCGTCAGATCCCCTGGAACTGGAGTCGCAGATGATGGTGAGCCGTCATGTGGGTTCTGGGAACTGAACCTGGGTCCTTTGCAAAAACAGCCAGTGCTCTTAACCACTGAGCCATGTCTCCAGTCCTCTTTTTTGTTTTGAGACAGATCTTTTTTGGCCCTGGATGGTGTGGTGGTACATGCCTCTAATCCCAGCACGTGGGAAGCAGAGGCAGGTGAGTCTCTGTGAGTTCGAGGCCAGCCTAATCTACAAGGCGTGTTTCAGGACAGCCAGGGGTACACAGAGAGATCCCGTCTCAGAAAAAAAAAAAAAAATCACCTCATTGAGTTTGGACAAATGTAGACCATTGTAAAGCTACATGTGTTCATCAAAAACAAAACAAAGAGTTAGAGAGATGGCTCACTGGTTAAGAGCACTGGCTTGCTCTTCCAGAGGAGCCGGGTTCAATTCCAGCACCCACATGGCAGCTCACAACTGTCTGTAACTCCTGTTCCAGGGGATCTGACGCCCTCACACAGACGTATATGCAGGTGAAACACCAATGTACATAGCATAAAAATAAATAAATTATTAAAAAGCAAAACAAAAGCTTACTGGCCATGGTGGTGTTGGTGTTATAATCCCAACACTGAGGGGGTGGAGGCAGGAGGATGTTGGGTTCTAGGCCAGCCTGGGCTATACATGGAGAGTCTGTCTCTCAACAGCAACTACAATAAAAGCATCTTTGCTTTTTAGAAATACAGGCTGTGGCTCCTAGAGAGCCAGTAACCAGGATGAAGGCATGAGACTGCCAACGGCAAAGATAAGGGATGAGGAAGGACCCAGGCTCCTTGGCATCTGCTTATGAATGAATGAATGAATGAATGAACTTTTATTATTCTTTGGTCACACTCTGTGTCCCCAGCACTATGGGCAGTCACCGACACTAAATGAAGGGCACCCAGGACAGTCTGCCTTGTTCAGATGGGGAAACTGAGGCTCAGGGAGGGGCAGATACTTGCCTGGACCTTGAGGCTTGGAAGCTGGATGAGATTTGGGGTGTCCAGGCTCAGGGGCCTGGTCCTCCCTTCTGTCACGGTTGAGGAGTCTCCTGTGCATGTCTCCTTGCAGGTCATCAGTGTGCTGCTGGCATGGAGGGAGCCCCGGGGGAGCGTGCCAGGGCTGAGCCTTTCCACAGGGTCACGCCCCTGTTGGAGAGCTGGGCGCTGTCCCGGGTGGCGGGCATGCCCGTCTTCCTCAAATATGAGAATGTGCAGCCAGCCGGCTCCTTTAAGATCCGGGGCATCGGATATTTCTGTCAGCAGGTGAAGGACAGTGGGCACGGGGGCCAGGGAGGGGAGTGAGGTCACGAAGGGCTGGGGTAGGGGGAGTAACCCCCAACTCCATCCTTTCTCTTTCAGATGGCCAAGAAGGGGTGCAAACATCTGGTGTGCTCCTCAGGTGACCCCACTTCTCTCTTATTACTGGGAGTCCTCAGGGCTGGGGTCGGGGAGGGGGGCAGTTAAAGCAGCAGTCAGTGTCCAGGGCCTGGCTTCCTTCCTTCCTTCCTTCCTTCCTTCCTTCCTTCCTTCCTTCCTTCCTTCCTTCCTCCCTCCTCCCTTCCTTCCTCCCTCCCTCCCTCCCTCTCTTCCTCCCCCTCTTTCTCCAACCCTCCCTCCCTTCCTTCCTTCCTCCGTTACAGGCTGACCGGACTCCTGATCCTCCTGCCTCCACCTCCTGAAGCTGGGTCTGCACCAGCAGGCCCAATTTAGCTTTCTCTCAAGGTTTAGCCTCATCGGGGTCACCGTCTCAGTCAGCCGTGTCATCTGCTCTTAGTCCCTTCCTGGTAACCCAGGACTCGTGGTTGTCTCAAGGGACAGAGACTCACCTCGCCGAGGTGTAGGCTATAGTCGGCAGGCTCTCAGGATAAACGGCTCTCAGACACGGCTGGACCCAGCCGCTCTCTCTTGTTGCTTTCTCCGTCTCTTGCTTTTTCTTTCCCTTTCCTCTCATCCAGGCCCCACAGTAGCCTGGGCAACACACGTACCCCCGAAGCAGCCACAGGGCAGGAGGGTGAGTGCTCTGACTGGCTCTATGTAGATCGGGTGTCTCCTTCTGCCAGTGGTGGGCAGATACACGAGTGACTTACAGGGAAGTGTGTGTGTGAAGTCTGAGGAACTCTGCCCTCCGTTGTCCCCAGGAGGCAATGCAGGCATTGCGGCTGCTTACTCGGCTCGGAAGCTGGGCATCCCTGTCACCATCGTGCTCCCAGAGAACTCCTCCATGCAGGTCGTGAGGAGGCTGGAGGGGGAGGGGGCCGAGGTCCAGCTGACTGGGAAGGTAAGGAATGGGATGCAGGGTGGGGGGCTGGGGGGGAAGGTGCGGGGCGGGAGGGCTGTGTCCTCCCCCACCCCGCCCCAGGGCAGGCATCGCCTCTCCACCGATTTTGGATGAACACTGGCTAGAACCAGTCTTCTCTCAGGAGGGTAAAGAGAGAATGGTGGGCCAAGGGTACTGCACTTTGAGGGCTGGGACCTCTGCACCTGTTGTTCTGCCCTGAGAAGAAGACACCTGTCAGAGGCAGGGGCGTGTTCTCCATCCTTGGTACCGGGAACCGAAAGGCTGGCAGTTTGATAAGACAAAGAGCCCTCGGGTGGTGGCTGTGTTGTTTCTTGTTCTGAGACCCCAGTGAGAAGCTAATGGCAGCACAGAAGACCCCACACTGAAGCCACGCCCGAACCACGGCAGCCAAAGCTGCCTCTAAACACTACACGCTGTCTTTTGTGTTTTCTTTCCTTCTCCCTCCCCCCTCCCTCCCTCCCTCCCTCCCTCCTCTCTCTCTCTCTTTCTTTCTTTCTCTCTGTTTTTGGATTTTCGAGACAGGGTTTCTCTGTGTTGCCCTGGCTGACCTCGAACTTGTTCTGTAGATCAGGCTGGTCTCGAACTCACAGAGACAGAGATCTACCTGCCTCTGTCCCCTGAGTGTTGGGATCAAAGGCGTGCGCCACCACTGCCCAGCCCTGCTTCTCTATTTTCTTCCCCTTATCAACCAATCACCCACCCGTCCGTTCCCCCAGTTGTCTATCCCAGAACTGGGCAGGGCAAGAATCCCACCCTGCAGGGTGCGGTGTCTCTGTGCCACCTGGGGTTTACCCCTCGGAGCTCAGCAGGGCCGTGCCACTGAGCAGCACATGGCAGCTGTCACCTTCGACTCTCAGTCCTTGTTGGTGGAGGCTATCCCAGGCACAGGTTCCCTGAATTCACAGCCTATAGGCAAGCTCCATGACCAGGGACACCCAGAAGGTGAGCTCTGGGTGATCTGTAGTGGGCACAGCCCTGCCTACCTCTGTGCTTCCACTAACCCCCGCCCGCCATCACTTTCACGGATAGGCTGCAGGGACCCAGCTGGAACTCGGGGTTGGTGTGAGGACTTGTCCCTTCCTGGTCGGCCCGAAGTAGGCTCCATGTAACCAGCTCTGGCAGACATTGGCTCGTATGCCCTGATATGCTGAGTCACCCAGCATCTGAGTCCCTCTCACTTTGAGGGAGGCGCGTGGTGTCCTTTGATCACACAGAGCCTCATCCTGGGAGGTGTGGGCTCCCTGAGGGGAGACCTCCTCGGGCCCCATAAGAGACCCCATCTCTGACACAGTCTCTGTGGAGTCTGCGCCCCAGCTTTTTTGAGGGCTTCTACTTCTCTTTAGGTCTGGGATGAAGCCAACGTAAGGGCGCAAGAGCTTGCCACGAGGGACGGCTGGGTGAATGTCTCCCCGTTTGACCATCCCTTGATATGGTAAGACTCATGGCTATGTTCCCGGGGAGCCAGAACGGGGGGTGGGGGGCTTGAGGGGAGGGGAGCTCGTTGAATCAGGGTCTCCTCATTGGACAGAAGAGGAAACTGAGGCCCAGAAAGGAGAAGAGTCTTCAAAGCTAGGGAGACGTGGGTTCAGACCTTGCCTCTTGGTAATTGTGTTTTATGCGAAGTGCCTCACTGTCTGTGCCTCAGTTTCTCCATCGGTTAAACGGAAATTGTAATATGAAGTATCCTTTAACACATGCCCGGGGGGTGCAGGCTGCTGATCTTCCTTCACTAGCTAGGTACTGGTCTATTGTGAAGCCCTAGAGGTAGCTACTTGGAAGCCCACTGAGGCACTGAGAGGCCAAGATACTTTTCAGGGGTACACAGCTGGTTTGGGGCAGAGACAGTGTTTTACTTCCAGAACCCCAGCTGGTTCTAAGTCACAGGCTGGTCCCTCTTAACCTGCTTGATAAGGGTATTTCTTCCCAAAGTGGGGAGCACTGGATGAGAAAATGCAAGGAAGAGGTTGGAAGCGTGTGGGGGATGGGTGGAGAGTAAGGATAAAGCAGAAGAACCCCCGCTGTACATGTCGCCTCCTTCCGAGCCTGAAGAAGGTTCACCTATCCCAGGAGTCCTCCATCTGTTCCTCTCCCACCCCACAGGGAAGGCCATGCCAGCCTGGTGCAGGAGCTGAAGGCATCTCTCGGGACCCCGCCAGGTGCCATAGTGCTGTCGGTCGGGGGAGGAGGGCTCCTAGCGGGTGTGGTTGCCGGCCTGCTGGAGGTAGGCTGGCAGCATGTGCCCATCGTTGCCATGGAGACCCATGGGGCGCACAGCTTCAACGCTGCCATGCAGGTGGGCAGGCTGGTCACTCTGCCAGACATCACCAGGTGGGTCTGGGTGGGGTATCTGAGGGGTTGAGGGTGGGAGCGTTTCTATCTCATGGGCTCTTTGTCCAAGCTAGTGGGGGTGGGATGGGGGCACCCCAAAGGTCTGCTAAAACTCCAGCTGCTATCACCAAGATCCAAGTTAGAGGGTGTGAAAAAAATCCGGGTTTGGGGTGTACACCTGTCATACTGGCGCTTCTGAGGCAGGGGGCTGGAGAGATGGTTCAGCGGTTAAGAGTATTGGTCCTCTTACAAAGGACCCTGGTTCGACCCCCAGCACCCACATGGCAGCTCCCAACTGTCCGTAAATCTAGTTCCAGGGTATCTGACACCCTCACACAGCCGCACAGGCAAAACACCCATGCGCATAAAATAAAAATAAATTTTAAAAAAGAGGCTGAGGCAGGAGGCCTCTTGAGAGTGAGGGTCCAGCCTGGGCTTACACAGAGAGACCCTGTCTCAAAACTTAGGTGGCGGTGGTGCTGGAGAGATGGCTCAGTGGGTAACGTACCTGCTTCAAAAGCATAAACACCTGAGCTCCCGTACATCTGTACGGTGAGAAGTTCCACACTGCCTGTGCCTCGGTTCCGTGCTTTCCCAGGTGTCTTTGCACAGAGGGGAAAAGCACAGTCCACTTGGGGGAATGTCTACACCTGTAGGGTCAGCTGAGGGGGACGCTGTCTGCTGTGGTGTATTGCTTGTCTGGCGATGCTGATGTTGCTTTGGTAACCAGTCCCACCAATAGGAAATTTCCATGGCAGTCAACGTCTGATGTCAACCTCAAACACCTCACATATGCACGTTTTTTGAGGAAGGGTCTCTCGCCATATCTGAGGCTCACCTCTTCTGCTAGGGCATCGGTTCTCAACCTGTCTCTGGAAGACACACTGTTCCCAAGGGCAGAAGTAGGATCCAAACCCCATTCTGGCTTCGAAGTCTCTCCTTCCTGGGCCAGAGGCTCCCAGACATGTGGGAAATGAATGGATTAGACACTCTTTTCCCTTTTTCATTGAGACAGGGTCTCATGTAGCCCAGGCTGGCCCCAAACTCACTACGTATTGGAGGATGTCCTTGAAGCCCCGATCCTCCTGCCTCCACCTCCCCGGTGTTGGGGAAATGAGTGTGCGCCACCACACCCAGCTTGTTCACCGCTGGGGATTGAACCCAGGGCTTCATGCGTGTAGATGAGCATTCTACCCGGGCCCACATCCCAGGATACATGTTCTTAAAAAACTGGCTTTCCCCAGTTTTATAATCTTGACTTTTCTAGTTCATATTGTGTATCAGAGCATTCCCCTCAGTTACATTTTTACTGATTTAGTTAACTTTAAAATATTTTATTTTATTTTTAATTATGTGTGATCTCACCTCTCCCTCTACAGTCTCTCTATCAGAGCAGGAGCCCACAAAGGCCAGAAGAGGGCATCAGGTCCCCTGCGGAGGGGTGGGGGGAGTGTTATAGGCAACTATGGGTGCTGGGAACTGAACCCAGGTCCTCAGGAAGAGCAGCAAGTGCTCTTAACTGTGGAGCCGTCTCTCCAGCACTGATTGTTAATTTTATTTATTTTGAGGTGCTGGGGCTGGAAACCAGGGTCTCACACTTGCCACCGAGACCTGCTTCCGGTCTCATAACTGAACATTTAATTCAATGGAGGGAAAGTTCCACATGAGCCTTTGGGCCCCACTTCACTCTACATTCCAGTCAGTACACATCACCATGGTTACTGGATCCGATTCCTAGGGTTGCTGTAAGAAATGACCACAAACGGAGTTGGTGATGCTCGTTTTCCAGTCCTGGGGAGACAGAGGCAGGTGGATCCAATGTAGCTACTTGGCGAGCAAGCCCCAGGCTGATGAGATCCTGTCTAAATAAATAAACAGATCGATAAAGGAGCTGACTCCAGAGGGGAGCTCCCTGGCAGGGTGGCAGCCCAGCTGCCAAGCTCTAAGGTCTTGGTGCGTACCCTAAGCCTGTCACAGCAGAAACTGTTGTAGTTAGCCACTGTGTGGGCTCAGCAAGAGACTGAGGCATTTCCATAGGTGGAAGTCCTTCCAGACCTTGGCAGAGCAACCACCATACGCACAGTGGAATCCCAAGCATCTGAGCTCAGGTGTTTTTATTCTTTCAGAACTGCTTAGGTGTTCTACTGATAGCACGTGCGGATCATTAGCAATCAAACAACCTCCACAGTAATCCAACACCTGCAGACAATACAAAACGCCAAGCCCTAGGCTAGCCCCTCACCCAACAGTGCATAAAACATTTTATACGTGACTAAAGGTCCACAACAAGAAACACCATGTGATTTCCACGAGTTGCTGTTTCTGCAAAGACAGCAGCTTTCCACTCAGGTGGGGTGCGTGGGCGTCACCTAGGGACCCCCCCTTTGGCTTTGGAGGTTACACCTGTCCCGTTCCTAGACTCCAGTTCCTTTCCTGACCTCGTCTCCATGCCCACTACATCAGCGATCCCTGGTATGGGAGCATCAGACTCCCCTGTCTCCCGGACCAGCCTTATGGCCATTTTTGGGGGTAACATCCACACTAAGACTTGTGGGACAAGACCTCACTCTTCACCTGTTCAGACTTCAGTCAGTGGTTATTTTATTTTTGAGACGAGGTCTCCTGTAGCCCAGGCTGGCCTTGAACTCAACTATGTAGCTGAGGATGACCTTGAACTCTTGATCCTCCTGCCTCCACCTCCCAAGTGCACCACTGTGTCCAGTCTATGGGGTGCTGACCTCATGCATGCTAGGTGAGCACTCTACCCACTGAGCTGGAATCTTTGTTCCCTGCTGGGAATGGAGCCCAGGGTTTCCCAGAATGCTCAGCTCCGTGCCCTATCACTGAGCCACACACCCAGCTCTGTTAGACTCATTAGCCTCCTGCCCATCCCCCAATCCTGCAGCTAAACTCGAGGCTCCCCAAACCCCCACTCCTGCCGTGGCCGATCTCTCTGTCCCTGCAATGGCTGACACCTCGTCCTACTCCTAACCCTATGCATGTGCTGCTTCCTCATCTTCACGCTTGTCTCCCCTTGTCTCTTGTAGCTCAGCCAAGCCGCCACCACAGAGAAAGCTACCTCACGCTGTCCCCTGGGGACGCTGGTCCTGGCACACTGCACAGCTTACCCTGTCTGTGTTCACTCGCTTGCACCCCCTGCCCTGTGCTGGGGGCGGGACCAGCGCCTCACACATGCCAGCCCAGTGTTCTGACTTAGCCACTCCCCAGCTCTCTATTTATTTTTTAGTTTGAGACAGGGATCCACTAAGTTGTCCAGGCTGGCCTTGAACTCTCTCTGTAGCCCAGGCTGGCCTTGAACTCTCTCTGTAGCCCAGGCTGGGCCTTGAACTCTCTCTGTAGCCCAGGCTGGGCCTTGAACTCTCTCTGTAGCCCAGGCTGGGCCTTGAACTTGCCATCCTCCTGTCTCAGCCTCTGGAATGTGAAGATGATAGGCCTGCACCACCCCACCGGGCTCATTCCTTTGCTCTTGGGGTTCTCATGGCCTCTGCCCCATTCCTCTGTGTCCTTAGTCACCACAGCGACAATAGTAACCACAACCAAGACTTCTCTAGAATGTGCCAGGCGTCCGGCTCTGAGCTAAGCACCTTGGCAGTTTCAACTCGCTCTCACACCCTCTGACTCTCACTCCTAGACCATCTTCTTGTGGAGACCCTCTTTCTGTTTATCCTCCTTCCTCTCTCTCCAAGCCTCTCTCTTTTGTGGACTTTCTCCTGCCTGGCCTGTGACAGCCTCGTAAGTTCCATTATTCAGATGAAGAAACGGAAGCCCAGAGAAGCAAGGTGACTTTCCCAAGGCTGCACAGCTAGGGCAGAGCCAAAGTCAGGAAGTACATACTCTGGCTCCAGCCTCGGTGGTCTGGGTTCCTTGGGAGTCAGAGGTCCCCAAAGGTTTCTCTGGGTTTAAAACACAAACTCCGGCTCATCACGGATAGTAGCAGGGAGGCTCTCAGCACTGAAATCAACTGGGTTAGAATCCACTTTCTGGTATAGATTAGCTGTGTGCTCCTGATGTGAGTACTTGCCCTCTCTGGGCTTCCTTTCCTTTCCTTAGAAATGGAGCTAAATACGGGTCTCATGCAAAGTGTGTGGAGGGTTGTGAGGACTAGAACAGAGGTCCGCACGCTGGGGACATCCCCTCTGATGAGGGTTAGGAGACATCATCAATAGTCATTATTGGATACAGTGACTTGGCAGCAAGTGTCCCTTTCCGTGGTGGCTTTCTGAGGTCAGGATGGGCTATCAGAAGACCGAGCATGCTCGAGGGTCGTTCACGGGACGCACGACACCCGGGAGTGTGGAGACAGAGACCTGTCCGCCGCAGGATGTGGGTGACCTGAGGTCAGCAGGGCTGGGGCTCTGCAGGGTGGAGATCTGAGGTGTCGCCCCGCCCCCATCTCTGCCCTGCAGCGTAGCCAAGAGCCTCGGTGCCAAGACGGTGGCGGCGCGGACCTTGGAGTGCGCCAAGGAGTGTGAGATCCTCTCTGAGGTGGTGGAGGACCAGGAGGCTGTGCGAGCTGTGCAGAGATTCCTGGGTGAGCCAGCCCCAGGCGATCCGTCCACATCAGCATCTGTGATGCCACGGGGCGTGTTCAGCGGTGGGCGGGAGGAGGGGAGAGTCTCAGGCAGCTTCAGGACTCTTTGCACACATCCATCCCACCTTCCTGCCTCTGATGTCCATCCAGGCCGCATCCCCCAATGCTTGTCCACGGCGATGACGAGTTATCCGTGATGGTGCTTCCTCCAGGAAGTCACCCCGTCTGCCCACACCATCTCACTAACTAGAGACTTCCAACACACTAACCCTCTTCCCACAGCTGGCTGGCTTATCTACTGTTGGGGTGTGACTGGGTGTGGGATGTGTGGGTGGGGGTGGGGCTTTGTGTCTGAGTCGCTGCTGTCCAGCACAGAGCCAGGCGGAGAGTGAGGTATTTGTAGAATGAATGGACGAGTGTATGAGCGAGCAGGGGAAGGTGAGAACCGGCCAGAGGGAGAGGGGCCAGTGTGTGTGGCTAGAGGTGGATGAGTGGGAGGGCGGGTGAATGGATGAACTGATTGGTGGGCAGAGGGACACTTTGATGAGCAGGCTGATGAGCGATCAAATGATGGGTAGGCGATGGGTGGATGGTTGACTGTGTGGACGAAGGCAGACACAGAGACAGCCAGGTGATGGAGGAAGGGCAGATACACAGAGTCAGCTCTGTGATTGCAGAAGGGGAGGATGGACAGACGGATGGACGGATGGATGGATGGAACAGACGGATGGGTGGATGGATGGATGATGGGGATACAGTTGGATGTGTGGATGGATGGAAAAGATGGATGGATGGATGGACAGATGGATGGATGGGTGGACAGATAGATGGAAGGATGGACAGACAGATGGAGGAACGGACTGGCAGAATGCACACCTCCTGCTGAGCCGTGACTGACAAGCCCTGCCCCTCCGCCCACAGATGATGAGCGCATGCTGGTGGAGCCGGCCTGCGGGGCCGCCCTGGCTGCTGTGTACTCGGGCACCGTGAGGAGGCTCCAGGCTGAGGGCCGCCTGAGCCCGTCCCTGGCTTCCATTGTGGTCATCGTGTGTGGTGGCAACAACATCAGTAGCCAGCAGCTCCAGGAGCTGATAACCCGGCTGGGCTGTGGCTGAGGAATCCCAGGGATCCCAGACACCTCCTGGACACCTTCATCACTACCTGAGGGACCTTGGTTCTAGCTGCCCTGCCCTCCTCCTTCAGGTGGCCCTCTTGGATGGCTCTCAGTGGCTCCCTGCAGTCCAGTGAATAAACCTGCCGGCGCTGAGAGAGTGGCTCCCAAGGGTTCTGAGTTTCTACCCCTCCATCTACGCAATCCTGAAGCAGGTTCTGAGACAAAGCGACTCCATGTCACAGCATGGGTGGCTTCACTGCGCACTGAAACTCGGAGTCCCTCAGTGAATCGGGCACAGCAAGCTTTTCATAGGACCCGCGCTTGCCTGCAGGATGGGCTCAGCCTGCAGGTCACTGAGTGGGGTGGGCCGGGATGGACATTGTCCGTGGCTCCTCAGGCCCGGACAGGAGGAGATGATGTCCCTAGCCAGTAACTGCCAGTAACTTTTCTCGGAGCTCTTTAGTTCTTCCCTACATCAACATTCGCCAAAGCCCTGCCAAGTCACGTGTACATGCGTGCGTGCGTGCGTGCGTGCGTGATGACATAACACACCAAGGTCAAGCAGCTGGCATGTAACCCCTCCCGGTGCAGGCACTAATTTCCAACGTCAGTTGGTTATGTCAGCGTGGGTGCTGGAGGTGGTGGAGCTCGGGAGGGGAGAGGCAGGAGTCTTAACCCCCCTTCACCACCCCACCCCCCCGGCCTCCCTCCCCAGGTGGGGTTGGATGCAGCCATAGGTCAGGGCCTTCAGCCTTAGGAAATCTCTTAGGAAAACAAGATGACGTCAACTCCATGGACGCCACAAGGGGGCAGCAGAGTGTCTCCTTTGGGGAAAGTGTCTCCCGCTGGACTCGTGTCCTTTCCAACCCTGGGGTTCTCCTTGACTTTCACCCAAGCTGGGCGTGCTGAGATTTGTATGGAGTCTTCCGATTCCCCCCACAGCCTGCCAGGTGACACCTTGGGGAGTCACGGCTCAGGGTGGGCGGTGTGGCCTCAGGCAAGTGTCCTCCCCTCTCTGGGCCTGCAGCCCACAGGCCCGGTAGTGACTCACCTCCTTTTCTCTAGCTGGAAGCTGTCTCCTTTCTCAAGGGCAGAATTCAGGGCAGCACCAACCTCACTCTCAAATCTCCTGCCTGAAGTTTTCTCTCCTGAACCCCAGACATGACCCCCACCAGACACCTGGGGACCCAGGCCCGTTTCCTTGGAGCCACAATTTGGAAATCTGCTGGGATAGAGACGTTGGTGCTGTGAGGTCTGGCGCTGGATGCAACCAGACCTGGGTCGAGCCCTATTCTTGCTAATGAACCGGTTTGCCCTGAGCAGACACTCCTGGCTCTCACTCACCCAGCGTTCTGGGTGGCGACACTGGCTGGTGGTGGAAGGAGACTGCACCATGTGTGTCCTCGCTGTCCCTTCGCTGCGTGGAATCCCACAGCGGGGAATCAGGAGGACCCAGGGTCTAGCCACTTACCGAGCACCGGCAACTTGTTCAGGGCTTTGGACCATCTTAACCCATAATGCCCTGTGTGGTACAGACATTGCTATCTGCATTCAAGTGAGGAAACTGAGTCAGAGCCGATGAGCTCTGCCCCCCACCCTGCCCTTTGCTCAGCTTGAGTCCCCTGTTGGTTTTGCTCTCTGTGCTTCTGACTCACATCTATGCTTCAAGCCAGGGGACCGCTTCTTCCCTGAACCCTCTTGGGATTAACCAGGACTGGCAGTGTTCCTCCTTTCACCTGTCCCTTTGTCTGAGTGGCAGGAGGCTGTCTTGGGTCCAGGTGCTTGGGATCCCAGCAGCCCTGGCCCGGCCTCGGGCCCGTGGCTGTCCTCCTGGGAGAGCCATCAGCTGCTGTTTGCTCCTTGCCTGGTCACTGGAGCTGCAGATAAGGAACTCCTGTTGACCCATCCTGATAACTCGTGTGTCCCTGAGCCCAGCTTAGATCAGCTGCTTGACACCCAAGGCATCTGAAAACAGAGGGGACCTGGGGGAGAGTCAGGGGACAGAGGAGCTGGGGACACTGCAGCCTCGCTGTTAGGACTTGCTGTGGTGGGGCCAGGTTCAGTGGATGGATACTGCCTCTGCCACCTCTGGGCTCTCGGTTGGGAGAGAGGAGCCTGGGAGGGGTCCGGGGTCCAAGGGTATTTGCCTGTGGCTGCCTCTTGCTCCTTCTCCTCAGTTACCAGCATCCATCCAGTTTTGTCTGGCCAAGGGGCTGTTGTCATCCTGGAGCGGGTGGGAGGAGGGAGGAAGGCAGAGTCAGAGGTGGCAGCTGCTTGGCCCTTTCAGCTGTGATGGTGTCCTGAGAAACGACACCTGAGGTTGACCTCTGTTCCACACCTCTGCACGTGCACACCCATGTGAGCTCACACGCGGGCGCATAAGCATACGTTACATAAGTGATGTTTCCCCCCGCCACTAGACATGGTTTCTCTGTTGTAACTCTGGCTGTCCTGGAACTCACTCTGTAGACCAGGCTGGCCTCGAACTCAGAGATCCTCCTGCCTCTGCCTCCCGAGTGCTGGGATTAAAGGCGTGCGCGCCAACCATCACAGAGTATTTAACATCTGCAGTATTTAAAGGAGTGCCTGTAACCTTCAGATGGGCTAGCTCATAAGCCGCATTGATAGGAACAGAAGCTGTCTTGATTTGTGACAGTGCTAGGGATCAAAGTCAGGACGTACACATTCTAGGTGCGCGCCCTAACGCTGAACCGCACCCACAGCACCCTAACGCTGAACCGCACCCATAGCCCTGAAATGGTAAAATTGCCCTGAGGGATAAAATCAATGAAGGGGGGCGGGGGGGGGGAGATGAGCCTTAGCAGCAGCACCTGCAAAGGTCCTGAGGCTGGACCACAGCCCCACAGCCTGCCTCCCTTGGCCCCATGCCCAGCTCTTCATCTTGAGCAAACTTGGCCACTCAGTCATCAAAGAGGCGGCCCCATCTAGATTCAGAACCCCTTACAGGAGGGTAGAGCGAGCCCTTGGCTGCTGGAGGGGTTGGCTGTACGCAGTGTGGAGTTGTGCCCTGCCTTTCTGTCTAGGGATTCGAGGGCCCACACTGGATGGATGACCCGCTCACACAGGGATTGAAATAGCAGGCAGCCCCTGGGTCCCCACACAGGGCAGCTCATTCAGGATCTGGACCCACCTAGCCGATTCCCGCTTGGTTTTCTTGCTTTGGCCCTCTGGCTATAAATCAGGGACTCTCCTCCTCTGGCTCCGTGGTCTAAATGGAGCCCTCTCGCCCCTGGCTCACCTGGCTCTCCCTTTCTCAGTGTTTGTGCTGTTTAAATTCCACCAAAAATGTCACAGGCGGGCTCTGGCGCCCGGCTTCCAAATTCCCTGATAAATCCAGCGGTTGGCAACCCCGGGAGAGGTTTTGCGCAGCAGGGAACCCCATAAATCACCCACTGCCACTCCGGTGTGGGCAATATCTTATGTAAAAAGGTGTTTCCCGGGAGCGCCATGGGCAGGAGAATCCTATTACAGGCCGCCCCATTAATTATAGAGAGTCAAGCAGCCCCTTTCCTGCGATTTTTTATCTTAAGTCCGAAAACTGATGGCCGTCCCCAACCCTTCCCCGCCAAAAAGATCTAAAGAATAAAATCTGTGTCTGAAGAACAAATGGCTAAGCTGCTCCTTTTACAATGGGCCTGGTGGGGGGTGGGGGTGGGGGTGTCTCTCTTCTTCTTTGGAGGGTAAAAGCGATCAGGAACTTGCTGGGCTTGGTACATTCTCTTGACTCCCCAACCCCTGGAGGTGGGCTTGATAATTAGTCTCACATTACACAGGAGTGAAACCGAGGCTGTGCTCAAGTCCCACAGTTTGGGCCATTTTTCTGAGAAGCAGAGGTAGCAGAAGATGTGCCAAGCTGGGTGATGGAAGATCTGGGTTCAAGTTCCACCTCTGTTTCTTTCGGAGCCCCCTCCCCAGTGGGTGGGCGAACCCCTCAGAGTCTCAGTTTCCTCTTCTGCAAAGTGGGAGCTAAGATCTTGATGGCTTCCTGCAATTCTGTGTCCCCTGCTAGGGTGACTGGTGCCCCCCACCCCATGCTGCCTGAATAAGGTATCTCTCTGAACAGCATGGCAGGACCAAATTGTCAAGACTGTATCCTCACCTGGAAGATGGTCCTGTGCTCACAGGATGTGGCAAACCCCGGCGAGCAGTTGAATGAATGAATGAATGAATGAATGATCAAGTGAAGAGAAGACTCAGAGGGGCTGGTGAAGGACTCCAGAACTATCAGCTGTCACCAGAGAGGGTAAGTGGCCTAGATCCGTACAACATAGCAAAACTATGCCAAAGTCAGCCCCAAATTGAAATGTCACAGGTCCATGTGATCAGTATAGAGATATCTCCAGTTCTGCACAGTGGGCCACCTAGGGGCCGGCTCTCTGGGTAGAGACATTCTTGAAAAGTCATCTTCAGCCTACTTTATCCCTTAAGGGCTTGCTGATCTGTGCAGCATCTTTAATGATTCTTTTGAAAGGTTTTATGTGTACAAGTGTTTGCCTGAATGTGTTTGTGTGTATGACCTGCATGCAGTTCCCTCAGAGCCCAGAGGAGGGCGCTGGATCCCACAGAACTGGACCTACAGATGGTTGTGAGCTGCCATGTGGAGGCTGGGAATCAAACCCAGGTCCTCTGCAAGAACAGCCAGTGTTCTCAACCACTGAGCCCCGTTTCCAGCCCCCTACAGAGCATCTTTGATAGTCTCATCCACAGATCACGTCTCCACAACCTTTGGAGAGAAAGTGCCATTTCTACTCGAAACAGAACTAGGCAATCCTGTGGAGCAGACACAGGGAGGATGGGGAAGGTTGCTCTGTAGCTTACAGCCAGTTCCAAAGCCGAGCTCTCCAGTGTTTGATGAGCAGACCTTGAGGATGCTGAGTCCACCGTGTCAGCACCGGGGTTTTGCTCCAAGCAAAGGGAGAGACTTCTTCCCAGGGCATCAGGCCCTCTGAGGACCTGGGCTCATCCCACCTGAGGAGCCCAGCTGTGCCTAGAGGCCTCACCTGGTGATGCGGAGTTTGATGCTAAGGACCCAAACACCATGTAAAGCAGACACCATCCTCAGTGACATCTAGAGCTGGGAGCAGAAACTGACAGTGGCCCTGGCGTGAACCAGGGAGCCTGCGACTCTCGGCACAGGGCGTCTGACTGTCTGTCTGCCTGCCTGCCGTTTAAAAAGAAACCCAACTACTTGTTTATCACACAAAGAACAGCAGTAAAGCTGGGCAGGTGGTGGTAGTACACGCCTTTAATCCCAGCCCTCGGGAGGCAGAGACAGGAGGATCTCTGTGAGTTCGAGGCCAGCCTGGTCTACAGAGTGCGGTCCAGGACAGCCAGAGTTACAACAGAGAAATCCTGTCTCGAAAAACAAACAAACAACTGCAGAACAGCAGTAAAATGACACACATAGACAAATAACAAGAAAGTCAATGCTCACTCCCTGATATCCCCCGGAGGAGCTGGAGTGGGCAGAGATAATTTTTGAAGAGACCCTGATTACTAGGGTCCCCTCAGCTGGATCTGGGTAAATGTACAAAACAGCACTTACATTGCTATTACGATGAATAATAAGTGCATGCTTATTGATTTCTGCAGAACTAAGCTCAGACCCAGGGCTTTGTGGCTTCCAGGCAAGAACCCACCACTGAGCCACATCCTTGGCTTTTTATCTTTTTTGAGACAGGGTCTCACTGTGTCACCCAGGCTGGCCTGAGGCTCCTGCCTCGGCCTCCTGAGCGCTGGGATGACAGGCCCAAGCTGTTTCGCCTGGTTAATCCTCGGTTGAAAATACACGAAGCGTTTCTTCAATGAAGAAAACAGAGCAGGTGACAGTGACCTCACCAGGCTGCAAATTGAGAATGTTTTCACTACTGGGTCTTTCTGGCGGGTCCCTTCATGAAGGCTCTGAGATTAGACTGTAATGTAAATGGCTGTCTTTAACCTTGACAATGACATCTATCTATCTATCTATTTATCTATCTATCCATCAATCATCTATCTATCATCTATCTATCTATCTAGCTATCTATCTATCTAATTTGAGACAGGGTTTCTCTATGTAGCCCTAGCTGTCCTGGAACTCACTATGTAGACCAGGCTGGCCTTGAACTCACAGAGATCCGCTTGCCTCTGCCTCCTGCTACTGGGATAGGAGACTTTCACCACCATACCTGGCAGCCTCATTTTTTTCTCTCTCCATTTTTTTTTCTCTCCCATTCTCCTCCTCGCCTCTTTTTTTATGAGACAGGGTTTTAAATACCCCACCCAGGCTGCTCTAGAACTTGCAGTGTATCTGAGGATGACCTTGAACTCGGATCCTCCTGCTTCCACCGCTCGGTGTTGGAACAGGGTGTCACACCTGGTTTATAGGATGCTGGGAATGGAAGCCAGGGCTCTGCACATCTTGGGTGATCACTCTACCCCCCCCATCCCCATCCAAGCCTGGATTCCCAGTTATTTCTGAACCCAGAGAATTCATCCTGGAAGATTTTTACCCCGTGAAAGAGAGATGGTTGGGATTTGGATTCTGTGTCTGGATGTGCGCGTGTAATCCCACGGACTCTGGAGCTCAGAGCTCACAGCGCTGCAGTCCTGCCCCCCACCCCCACCCCCAGCTGCTGCTCTGGACCCTGCCGCCTCATGGGTCACACTTTGAACAGCAAGAGGCTAGCAGATCTGGCTTTGGATCCAAAGCCACTTCAGGAGACTTTAGGCCACTAACTTGCCCTTCCTTGGCCTCGGTTTCATCCCTGGCCAGTGGGGTATCAAATGTCCCTCTACTGGAAGATTCTCTGAAGCATTAAAGAGTTGGGGGGGTGGGGTGGGGAGTGAGATGGCTCCAAAGGTGAAGGCGTTTGCTATATTCGATCCTCACGTGGCGGAACGCGAGCATCACTCTGGCTGCCGTGCACGTGACCCACACTCAAACACTCCCCCCGATAAACAAATAAGTATAATTCAAAACTTAAAAACACAACAAGAAGGCTGGAGAGATGGCTCAGCCATCGAGAGCACGCATTGCTTTCCCAGAGGACCCGAGTTCGATTCCCAGCACCTACAGCATGTGTCTCACATTACTGCCTGTAACACCAGTTCCGGGGAGATCTGCTGTCCTCGGCATCTGTGGGCACCAGTACTAATGCACGCGCACACACACGTAATTAAAAAAAAAAGCAGCATAACTCTTAAATAAGAGAAAAATCGAGAGGAATTTAAGTAAGAAATGTATAATAAGAGCCACACCCCCGCCTTCTGTTGTCAGGAAGCTGCAGGAGCAGGGCAGGATAAGGGTGTCTCTCCAGGATCCCGTCATCCTGAGGTGTGGGCAGACGGAGGCAGACCTGGCTCCCAGCTTGAATTTAAGCAGGAGGAGCTGCGCGGGGCCTGGCTGGAGCCTGGCTGGATGTGGGGTTGGGGAAGATTCCGTTCATCACAGTAACGGCCCATTTGCAGTGATCGGCTGCTCAGGTGTTAATAACGTTAATGGCATAGGAAGGGGGACCTGGCCACTCGGCTGAGCAGGAGAAATATGCAGAGGAGCGGCCCGGCTCACATAAATCAGCTGTGTGCGACACAGCGACCGAGGTGGGACTTAAAATTCCAGTCAGGGGCCTGGTGCTCTCATCATCAGAGCCGGAGAGGGAATTCATTCTGTTTATATGTTTTTACTGCATGACGGGGCTGGAGAGCAGAGCCCTCCGCAGCCACTCTGCATTTTAAATATTAGTCCTGGGGATGGGGAGGGGTCAGCTCTAATGCTCTGTGCAGCAGACCTGGGGCCAGGGACAGCTGGGGGTCGGAGCCACGTAGCTTAACTGGTGTCTAATGTTGGCTAGAATCTAACTGCCCAGGGTCCACATGTTTCTGAGGACACTGGAGGACACAGCGGTACCTTCTTTCTCCAAAACTAGGGACACCGCCAGAGCTCGGTTCACTTCCTCACCTACATGTATTTTAAAAATTCTCTCCCCACCCCCAGAGACAGGATTTCTCTGTGTAGTCCTGGAACTCAATCCATAGACCAGGCTAGCTTCAAGCTCAGAGATCTGCCTGTCTCCAGGGATTAACAGTGTGTGCCACCACCACCTGGCTTTTGAAAGTCTTATTAAAGATTAATTTCTCGGTGTGTGTGTGAGTGTGTGTGTGAGTGTGTGTGTGAGTGTGTGTGTGTGTGTGTGTGTGTGTGTGTACCATGTGAGTGCAGTTACCAACAGCGGTCAGAAGAGGGCATCAGATCCCCTGCTACTGGAGTTACAGATGCTTCTGAGCCTCCATGTGGTTCTAGGACTTGAACCTAGGTCTTCTGGAAGAGCTGCCAGTGTTCTTAACCTCTGAGCCATCTATCCAGCCCTTTTACCTCTTGGAAGATTTCATTTTTAAATTTAGGTACCACAGAAGTAGCAGGACATTAGCAGAGATGTCAATGGAAAGAAATGGGAAAGGATGGGTGCGAGAGAGGGAGAAATGAAACAGGGCGTGTGCACGAGAAGGGGATGCCTGTGTCTTCTGACCTTGGTGCTCTTGTGTCCTTTGTCCCTTTGGTTAGCTGTGTTGAACCCTGGAGGGGACTTTAAGCAAACTCCAGTCGCATTTCTACCAGCGATGGTTCTTTCAAGAGTCAGCTCCACCCCTCGCAGTACTGGGGCCTTGAACCCAGAGCCTTGCGTGTGCTAAGAAAGTGTTCTACAGATGAGCTGCTTTGCTAGTGTGTTTTGCTCATTTGTTTTACTTTTGAAACAGAATCTTGAACAGGCTGGTCTTGAACAGGTAACCTTCTAGCCTCAGCTTCCCAATCAGTTGGGTAATTATGGGTAAGTAGTTGGGATAATATGCAGGTGCCACTGTGCCCAGCTCAGTGTCCCTCTTATGGCAGCTGAATGTCATCTATCCATCTCTTTCTTGGCATTCACCCATCATCCATCCACCTATCATCCATCATCCATCCACCTATCATCCATCCATCCACCTGCCATCCATCCATCATCCCTCCCTCCCTCCCTCCATCATCCATCCATCCATCCACCTATCATCCATCCATCCACCTGTCATCTGTCATCCGTCATTCATCCATCCATTCATCTATCCTTTCCGTCTATCTATCCATCCACCCATCCGTCCTCCATCCACACACACACCCTGCCATGTAGTCTCTAGTCAGCTGTTCTGGGCCCCATGCTGGGCTCGGGGACTACGTGGACTTACAAAGCTCCAGTCTTTCCTTCCTCAGGGAGCTCACTGGACCTGCTAGGGTTGTGCCTCCTCCTGCACAGTGGGGGTGACAACACTTGTCATGGCACGTGACTGAGGCGCGGGGGAGACACTAGCCAAGGAGTTGGGGCAGTTGGAGTAGCGTTGCAGAGCAGTCCAGCAAGCTTGGGTGGGAGCCAGGGGCCTCTGGAGAGTGTGAGGTGTGTGAGGCCTCTGGACTTCACTCTGGTCCCGTGTTCTGGGGACGGAGATATACTCGCTTTTAGCAGCTTGGCCCTCTGACCTCGTCCCACTTCAAGGAAATACTCATGGAGACAATGGCCCCTTTCAAGCTCCCCTCCCCAACCCAGCCTTTCACTGACTGCTCCATCAAGTGTCCCTGGACCTCTACTGGACCCAATAGGACCCTATCTTGGGGCAAGTGTGGGTAGAGTTTCTTCTTGCTGTGGTCCTGGGCCCTGAAGTCATCCGGGAAGCTAAAACGGGCTCATGGGATTGGGGGCGGGGTGAGCCAAGTAAGGTTTTCTTAAGAACTTCTCTCACTGTAAGTTGGCTGGTGTGTGTGTGTGTGTGTGTGTGTGTGTGTGTGTGTGTGTGTACGTGTGTGGGTGGGGGTTTACGTGTATGCGAGTGAGTGTTGGGAATGGGGTCTGAACACAGGCCCTGACTCCCTACATCTTTCTCTTCAATATCTACCACGTTCAGGATGAAATCATTCTGCATCCATTTCACAGTCGAGCAAACTGAGGCTCAGGAAGGTGCACAGTGACTGGCCTCTGGTTCCCCAGGAAGATAACTTTGGGGACCCAGAGACCCTCACTGAGCGGGCTCCTGTTGCCCCTTTGAGATTTTGATATTTAGTCCTCTGATGAGTAAGGTGTCTAGTCTGCTGTGCTCCCCTGGGCGGAGGGTATGGGCAGTGGAGGGTATGGGCAGCGGAGGGTATGGGCAGCGGAGGGTATGGGCAGCGGAGAGGCAGCTGCAGACTCTGAGATGTGTGGGCACCCACATGCAATGATGCATGTCCAGGGGTGTGTATACACCCACAGGCAATGCATGCATGTGTCTCCATGTCCTATCATGGGCCCATCTTTAGGAGCATATATCTCTGTGTATATATTCAAGTGTGTGTTGAAGGGGCTGGTGTGTGTATCCTTGGACACTTGTCTGCAGGGTGCTTCTGTTCCTGTCCATGTGTTTGCAAGGGAAGATGTGGACATGGGTGGCCCATACATGTCTGCAGAAGAAGGGACACAGGGTGGTCCCTGTGTGAGCTCTGCTGTCCCCATGAATGGAACTCTCTGACACCTTGGGCCTCAAGCGTCCCACATGAACAGGTGAGTCCCATTCTCCATGCTCTTGAGTCCCCTCCCCCACCCTCTACTTTTCTCTTCCCCTCCCCCCCTATACTCCCTGACCTCACCCCCTCCCCGCCCCCGCCACAGTCCCACCCTGTCTTCAGGGAAGCAAGGGTGAGATCTCCCTATTCCTAGCTTCCAGACTCACTCTCAACAGACCTCTCTACGAAACCCACACATGGCCAGAAAGCCATCAGGGGTCCTGGTGGGGATGGGTGAGGGGAATATTTTACAACCCTCCCCCATACAGTGCTTCTAGAATCTACCACAGCCAGGGTACCCCAGAGGAGCAGAAATATACTCTAGACACATGTGTGAACTGAGTCCCGCCTCTGCCACTCCCCAGCTGTGTGACCTTGGGCAAGTCCCATGACCTCCGTCAGCATCCTGATGGGACAAGCAACACCTTCCAGGACCCTTGCAGAGAGAAGTCTCTGTGAGGGCGTTTATCCCAGTGCTGGTGAACCAGCGGACACTAGGCAACCCTGATAAGCTTGCTTAAAGCCCAAATGACAAGAACCCACGCAAAACTAAAATGCTCATCGACTCAAGGAACGAGACACTAAGCGTGGCTCTGTCTAGAGTGTATCTGTGAGCTTGAAGATGTTCTGAGCCAGCAGATGACTCCGTGGTTTCAAAAGAAAAAGAGAAAAGAGGCTGAGAGGAAGTCCAAGCCCACCTCACCCCAGCGCCTGGGGTTCCGGGCGATGGGCTTTTCTGTCTTTTGTTGACCTGAACTCTCTAAATTCTGCACAATGTGCAGCTAGCTGTTATCTGATGAGATCGGAGCGCTGTAGGCAGAGGCGGAAGGTTGCTGTCTTGCAGGGATCTTTTGAGGGCCACAAGGACAACTGAACAGGTTCCTGTCCTTGTACCCAATTCAAGTAGCTCATTCTGCCCAACCTCCACCCTCCCCCATGCTAAAGTGGGCCAGCTCCCCCACTAGAGCTTGAGTGACAAGAGGCCCAGAGGCAGGGCGCTGCCATCCACTTTCATCTGCCCTCTGGTCATATCAGGCCCCAGTTGGAAGGGAATGAACCAAGCAGTCTCTCCAACCCCACTTCTACCAGTCAGGGAACTGAGGCAGAGAGGAGAGAGGTTTGTTTCTAGGTATGGCCTCAGGCCTCCTAAATCATATTCAGGGGCCTGACATGCAGCTCAGTGGGTAGAGCGCTCACCCAGCATGCATGAAGTCATGGGTTCTAATCCCAGCATCGCCGTCATAGATCAGAGTGGGGCACCCCCCCCCCGTAATCTCTGCGCTAGGGGAGGTGCTGCCACCAGTTCAAGGCTAGCCTGGGCTATGTAGCAAGACTGTCTCAAAAAACAAAACAACAGGAACAAGAGTCACAGCCAGCCCTTTCTGTCTAGCCTTTTTTTAGAGGCTGCACGTACTTCACGAGGCTTGGACTCCCCCAGGCCCTCCCAGTCTCGCGTCTTTCTGCTCTTGTTTTCAGCCACTCGGAATTACACGCAATATAATAGGGGTGACATAGGCCCCCACCTCATCCCCTCTCTCTCTGAGACAAGGCATCACCATGCAGCCCAGGTTGGCCTCAGACTCCCATTCTCCTGCTTTCAATTTCCGCAGCGCTAGAATTACAGGGGTGCACCAGCACACCAGGCTAGACTTCTTTTGTGACTAGATGGAGGTAGACATAACAGGCGTCTGTTCAGTCCTCAGTCATCCTGAAGGCCTACTGTGTGCCCAGCTGACTTGTGATTTGCATAAAAACAGGAGGCAATGTCAAGTAGGGTCAGCAAGAGGGCTCAGTCAGTAGAGGCGCTTGCTGCCAAGCCTGATCATCTGACTTCCACCTAAAGACCCAACCCAAACGGTGGAAGGGAGAACTGACTCCCAGTATGTTGTCCTTTGACCTCTGCACACACACAGACACAGACACACACACACACACTTTATAAAGCAAACCACCAATATGAACAAAGCCCAAATTAAAATCCCTAGTGGGTGGGGGAGGGGCCTCTGTACCTGTCAAGTCGTTGTGATGTTGGGAACATCTACCCTGACCCTCAAAGATAGTGGATAAAAAAGAAGACACGCAGAGCTGAGGGAGAAAAGATTTTTTTTTTTTTATTAATCTTTCTTTTTAAAAAAAGTTGATTTTTTTTGGTAATTTTTTTGTGTTTTGCTTTTTTTTTTTTTTAGGTAAACCGCTCTCTGGCTCCCCTCCCCCACTCTGCCCCACCCTCCTCTTAAAAATATAAAAATGTCCAGTCCCAGATAACTAGAGTACAATAAATAAACAGTAAACACAAAAACATACTTTATTTGTTTCTTCTTTATACAAAATAAGGAAACTAGAAGCCTCCGACTTCCAAAAAAGTATAATACTGTTCGTCCTGACGGCCCAGCCTCCAGGCCCCGGGCAGGGAGAGTAATCAGTGGGCAAACGCCCAGCGACTTGGCGCCTGGCTCAGAGGCAGAGCAGGGGTGGAAGGGTTCGAATCCCGCCCGGGTCCCTCAGGCTCAATGTATGGAGAAACCAGGAGCTGGGCCCAGACTGGCGGGTCCTGACCAAGCAGCTTCCCAGACAGGCTGACCTTGATCCTCAAGACTGGCCACCAGGGGGCGCCAACTCGCAGGTGGATTTGTCTTCCAGCAAAGCCCCCATTCACCAGCGGTCCTCCTTTTCTTCTCCGGCTGAGGCTTTCTTCAGCTCTTTCACTTTCTTATCTTCTTTTTTTTTTTTTTTTTTTTTTTTTAAGAGAAAGAGTGAGAAATAAGATTTCACAATGCCTCGGCCCGCAGGGAGGGTCTCCGCTCCTTGGTCTCAACCCCCCTCTTAGTTCAGAGAGGTGATGGTGGGTGGGTGGGGGGGTCCGGGGGCGTCTAGGGTGTGCTTGGAATCTCGACCCTCCAGGAATATTGACTTTGGTCCCAAGAAACTGCGCAGGCGCGCGCCGAAGCTCTGAGGGGGTTGGAGATGCGAGTTGCCGGGTGGGTGCGAACTCAAGAGAGGACTCTTGAGGGTGACCCAGGCGGCGTCCCGGGCGCGATGACAGGGGGCGGCCCGGCCCCTCGGCCTTACCATACGGCCGCCTCGTTGAGCTCGGGGTTGGGGTGCGACAGGGGTCCGCTGTAGCCGCTGGTGCCGCTCATGGGGAAGGGCGGGCTGGGCCCGCCGCTGAACACCTCTCCCGGCATGGGGTGCAGCGCGCCGGGCAGGCCCGGCTCCGGGCTCGGCGTGTCCGGGTGCGAGATCATGTCGGTGAACCTGGGGTTGTCCGCGCCGTGCGGCCCGGCCAGCGGCGGTTCCAGCGCGCCCAGCGGCGTCGAGCCGGGTCCCGACGCTGCCAGGAAGCTCGAGTCGGCCGGGGACTGCGCCTGCGACGGCGGGCCGTGCGCGAAGAAGTCATAGTTGCCTCCCGGGGCGTAGTAGTCGCTTTGGTAGTCTGCGGGAGGGACAAGATA
This sequence comes from Cricetomys ansorgei, assembly GCA_026225945.1. NCBI lineage: Eukaryota > Metazoa > Chordata > Mammalia > Rodentia > Nesomyidae > Cricetomys > Cricetomys ansorgei. The sequence continues at coordinate 3,878,179 of JAMJFZ010000818.1, read as the reverse complement.
TAAGAGGCGGAGTGAGGACAGACTGCCAGGGCCGATGGGGACCCCGGGGAGGGCACCTGAGGACGCGAAGGTCAGGACGTGGGGATAGGGCTTTGGGGACAGGTATGCGGAGGGAGCGGGAGAGCGCGCCATTGACCCTAGGTTAGACCAAGATCTAAGGAGGCCCGGAAAAGCGGAGGGAAGGGAGCACGGAGAAGGCTGGGGAGAGAGCGAGAAATATGCCAAGGCCAAGAAACTGGGAGGGACACGCTGAGGAAATGGGGGGTGGGGGGCACCGGCAGCGGCGAGATCGCAGAATCGCTGGTCCCCAAACACACGGAGAGGGAGAGTCCGGAGAGGGAGAGTCCCAGAGGCGCAGAACCAAGGGAAGACTTAGTGAAGGGTGGAGAGACGAACGCACACGGACAGAGATCCACAGCGACGTGGGTGGGAAGCGGTGGGGAGCAGCCCCGGTGTGTCACCGCACCCCCCGAACTGCCCAATCCACGCAGAGGGGAGGGAGCGCAAGTACAGGAAGAAGTAGACTGAAAAGTAAATTTAAAAGGCCGCGGCGAGGGTGCAAGACGAAGGACTGAGAGTAGAAGACGGATGAGCCCAGAGAGAGCGAGAGCGGAGCCCAGGAAAACCTAGAATCGCCATGGGCTTGGTGGCTGCAAGCTGGGAGAGGAGCGCGGGAACCGAGAGGCTGCCGCCGCGCAAAGCATAGAAGGGGTTCGGACCCCGGGTGCGGCCCCAGCGGGAGAAGCCGGACCGGGCAGCCGCCGGAGCGCGTAAAGCGGCCGGGGTCCCGAGCACGCAGGCCGCAGAGCCAGGAGCAGCCTCAGTGTCGTCTCCAAGTCGCGCTGGAACTGAGAAAGCCAAGCTCAGTGACTCTGGTGAGCGGTCCGAGGTCTGGACCACTTATGGGTGCCTGAGGGCTAGAGCTTCTCCTCTCTACCCGGATGGACTTGTTAGGACATTCAGGTTGTTTTGAAGTTTTGGGGACGGAGACCTTTGGAGGAGTTGCTACAAATAAATAAATGCACATGCTTCCCAAAAATTCAGGGGTGCAGGGCTTACAGGTCAGGCGCTCAAACCGCCACAAGAAATTACTCCAGCTAATACCCTCTGGCCTCTTTCTCTATCAAAGCTTCTCCCCACTTCCAGATCCGGCCCTCTAGGATTGGGGTGCAGGCAGGACCGCGCCAAAAGGAGAGCCTGACAGCCTGCTGGAGGGACAACCCGCTTTGTACAGCGGGAAAACCAGCCTCCCCGAGGCCAGGGTCTCTTCTGTAAACCCATTCCCCTTGCTCAGTCCGGGGGTCCAAGTTCACAGGCGGGCTCCGGGTGTCCCAGTCACCCACCTTTTTTTTCAGTTAGGAAACCCTGAAACCTATCCAAATGTGTGTGTTGGGGGGCGGGGAGGGGTTGTCTGGAGGCCAGTCTAGAGTGGAGGCAGTTTAGGTACCGGCTAAAACGTTCGCCAATTATTTTTTGAAAAACCTCAAATTCCATTCTGCCCGAAAGCCTGGAAGGTTGAGAGAGACGAATTTGGGGGCCCTCAAAGGAACGGAAGGGAGCACGCTAAGCAGGGAAGACCGCGGCCCCGGAGCCGTGCGCGCCGCCTCCACCCATATGGCGGCCGGCCAGAGGTAATTGGAACAAACGCTGTCTGAAAGGGGCACAAAAGCCGCAGCTGGGGCTTTGTCCGAGCTCCCACGGGGAGCCGCGGGCCCCGCCGCCCGGCCCCTTTCTCGCCCGCTGCCGGGCCGCCACCACCGGGATCTCCCAGTGCGGATTAGGCGGAGTTGCTGGGCTGGGGGCTGGGGAGTCCTGCGCCCCCATCCCATTTTCAGAGAAAAAAAGGGGGTTCTGGTGTTCTGTCCCCCACCCTGTTCCGCAGGTCAGCAGAGAGAGGGAGCAGCAGGATCTGGTGCGGGGTGGGCTGGTCCTTGATTAATTACTGGGGTCGGGGCGGGGGTCTCCAGGCGGGCACCGCCCACACTATCTCCCCGTTCCAGGTTGAGATTTTTGTGCAGAAGACAAGTTAGGTGGAAGGATTAGATGTCCTTGGACACGCCCATCATCGTACAACAGTTCCGGCTCCCGGACCTGGGCCTCCCGCTACCAGGTTAAAATCACCGTTTTGCAGTTTACCAGCAATTTCCAGGGGCCTTGGCCTGGTCTGCAGATTAACCATCCAGGCTTCCATATATGGAGGTCTGGCCTGGGGTTCACTTACTTCCTACCGGGTTGCCTGCCCCGAATCACCTCTCCACTCGGCATCGTTCCGGAACCCACATCTTAAATGAACCCACATCTTGCCTCTCAAACTGGGTTTGGAGCTTCCAAGCAGGCCAATAGCTCAGAACCATTAATTAGGCACTCCCAGTGGCTCCACAGATTAGAAAGCTCAGAGGCAGGGAGCTCCAGAGCCAAGCATCCTCCGACAGTGGGCTCTGGGACAGGAGGGTCGCGGTAGCGGGACATGCTTGCAGTTACCCCCCCTTCCCCAGGGAGCTGGCCGCATCGAGGAGCTGGGGAGATGATTTGGGGTCATGGGTTGGGACACAAGTCCCGGGGAGCAAGAGAAGAAAGAGGGACTGAACAAGTAGGCTTGAGTCTCAGCCGGCCATTTTCCCTAGACCCCCAGATGAGTGGGAACATCTGCTCCCCTACATTCTAGATCAATGCCTTTGCTTGGACCCGGGGGAGCCCTAGATCCACGCAGGCATTTGGACCTCCGCACCAGGGTGCGGAAACCAGGGTGTCTGTAGCAGAGCAGAATTGCTGCCTTTGAAGTTAGCTGAGAGAGTGCAAGCCCCCCTTCCCCCTACCTCACCCTGGCGGGGCTCCAGCCTTCCCCTAGCTCACAGGGCCACAGGCAGCAAGCCAGTGTGGCCGAGGCAGAGAGAGAGGGTTTACCGGCACTGGCCCAGCGTGACCCGGGAAGCAGCGTTTTCAGGTCTCTCCTGAAGGGAATGGAGTTTAGCTGTGTGTGGTTGTCTGCAGTCCAGTGTTTCAGTGAGGCCTATGTGTGTCCATGTGTCTTGTGTGGGTGTGTCTGTTCAGGAGGTACCTGTGGGTGAGTAGCCTGTGCTAATGAGTCTCTCTAGGAATGGCTTTGTGTGTGTCCTGCGTGGGTGGGGAAAAACAAGGACTGACCCACCGTGGCCCAAAACGCTAGGAGGCCCAGAATAGTTGTGCGCCCTGGGCAAGTGGCAGAGCGTCCCTAGGCGCCCCTTACCTCCGTAATAAGTGTACGGGGTGGACCCCAACATCTCAGACTCGTCCAAACGGCCGCCCAGGGGACGCATGCGCCGCGGACTCCGGAAGAAGGCGTGTCTCCGGGCGCCCAGAGCGCTCAGCTGTTTCATGCGGCGTTCTTTGGACCTTCGGTTCTGAAACCACACCTGGGGCGAAGGAAAGGGCAGTGAGCTTGGGGTTAGGAATGCCCTCCTCCCTCACCTCCTGCGGGGGCTGGCCCTGCTGGGTCCTAGCGCCTCGGGCACACCAGAACTCCCCCCGAGGCGAGGGCTGGGCCGGATTAGTCCAGGAGGGGCGGAGAGGGGCTTCGCCGAACCAGCCAAGGGTGAAGGATTTCGCGGACCCGTGGGGTGACTCATAAAGACCCCGGCTTCCTGGCCCTCAGCTTGCCCGCGGTCTGACGGCTTTATAAAGGCTTCCTGCCCCGCCAGACCCTCGCCGGCGGCTGCAGAGCCCAGCTCCAGCCGGTTGTCGCTTTGCCAGCGCCGGGGCGCAAGGACATTGCCCCTTTCTGTGCTTGGAGACGAAGGGGTCCTGGAGGCCAGAGAGGCTTAAGCCAATAGCTGGTCAGGGTGGGGTGAGGAGGTGGACGGACTGGCGACCTCGTCCAAAAATCACATCTCCAGGACAGTGGGACCTGAAGAAACCCTTTGGCTCAAAATTCCCCGCCTCCGAAAGTGTGCCCAGATGGTCCCAGCCTCGAGTGCACCGACTGTCCCCTCGCCAGGCCCTGAGCGTTCAAAGGCCGCCCGACGGGAGGCACGCCTGATGGTCCCGAGGGCTGACCCACCCGCCACCGGCCGTACCTGAATGACCCTCATGTTGAGGCCAGTCTCCTGTGCCAGCTGTTCGCGGATGTGGCGCGTGGGCTTGGGCGTGGCTGCGAAGGCAGCCTTGAGGGTCTCCAGCTGCTTGGCCTTGATGGTCGTGCGCGGGCCGCGCCGCTTGGTACCCGAGTTCTGTTCCTCGTTCTCGTTGTTAGCGGTCTCCTTGTCCGATGAGGTCGAGTTATCGGTCTCTTTGGGGTCGTCCTGTAACGGGTCCTGGAGGTCCGGGGACAAACTGCGGTCCGTACAGGAGGACACTGCGGGGGGAGGGAGGATGGATTGGGAACAGCGTCAGCGTGATGTCTCTCCGGTTCCTGAAGACTCAGGCTGTCTGCCTCAGTTACTGGGTTCCCTCTCAAACTAGGGACCCGGACTCGCCCACTCTCTCCAGCGGAGCTTGGTTTGAAAGGACCTTCTTAGACACCCCCCCCCCCACTTCCCCTGAGCAAGTCAGCAGGTCCTAGGGAAGCCGGGTAAACCCTCTGGAGAACCCATTCTTCAGGGAGTGGAGGCAGAGAAGGCTATGCACTGGCCCCTCTCATCCCCCCCTTCTTTCAAAAAGCAATGAGCCTGCCGGTCCTTCTAGAATTTACCAGGACTTCAGACGATACTGAAGGGAGACTTTTTGCAGTTCTAAATTAGGGGAGGGGAACTCCAGAAGAAGAGCCTGGCTGGAGGTTCTCCGGTTGAACCGGCTCTTGTCTCCTCAATCCTGAATCCCCACCTCCCAGCAAAAGTGTTCTAGGCTGAAGTCAGCCCAGCAGGGAACAAGCGCCCGGTGGCCCCGGTGGCCCCATGGTGGATTGATGGTGGAAAACATCAGGCGGGATGCTGCAGCCTGAAAGCCTTAGCAGGAGAGCTGGGGAAGGGCAGAGGCCTCCATACCTGAGTTGAGACTTCCCTCTTTGAGGCTTGAGGAGCTCAGATAGTCGTCCTTGCACACAAACTTGTTTTCGTCGATCACGTAGAGTTCCTCTCCGGTGGACAGCTGCTTGTTGCATACCATGCAGGTGAAGCAGTTCAGATGGAAGACTTTGCTCCGGGCCTTGCGCACCAGGTCGCTGGGAGAGATGCCTTGCGCACAGCCGGCACACTTTGTGCCAAAGCGCCTGTGGATATAAGGCTCCTGTCATTGCGAGGTGGGGATGTGAGTCTGGTGTCCAAGCACTCTGCTGGGTTCAGGGGTGTCCCAAGATGCCTCCCTGGCCCTCAGGTCCCCACCAAAGCTGCCTTGGCTGTTTCAGGAGCCTGCAAAGGATTTAAAGCTTGCAGGGTAGGTTTCCATCATTCTTAGCTTTGCCTCTTGGACTGGGTTGGGGGTGTCCCAGATAGAACCACTGTGCCTATCTTTTTAGCAGCAGGATGGAGGACCTGAGCAGAAATGCCAGAACCTTCCTCTGGATCCTGGTGCTACCTGGGAGACATGCGGGACAGAAGGCTCTCAGAGGAGGACATTCTGGAAACCGGAAGATAGTTTCTGCACACACACACACACACACACACACACACACACACACTCCTCCCCCATCTCTGGCCCTGGCCAGCAGCAGGAGAATGGGGCCAGAAGCTGACCCCAAGTCCTGCTTATATAGCATATCCCCGGACTTGGGATCACCCCAAAGTCCTCTTTGCCTTGCCTCTGAACCAATCCCTTTTCTGTCTTCCTTGGCTCTGGAAGAAAGTACCCCCCCCCCCTGCACACACACAATGGGTGCTGCAGAACCTAAAGGAAAGGGTACGGGTGGTGTGGGGAGGAAGAAGAGGGGGGCCTTGGGGGGATCCCCATCCATTTACACCCATGTTTCTAAACAGAGTGAATTTGGGTGACATTGATGTAGTGTGGGCATTAGAGACCATAAGTCACTTTTGGCCTTATCCGGCAGCATAATTGGCTATATACACCTTATCAAAAATCATTAGGTGCTTTGCAAGCATGCCACATTAGGGGCACCAGGGCCTCCGGGGGCCGGGGAGTTTACACGTGTAAAGGCGCGGCTGACATTTTCTCCTATTCAAATTCCCAAGTGCCCGGCCGCTGGGGCGGGCAGCTGCTTTTCTCCTCTGCTGAATTAATCATGCCCCCTCAGTGCCTGGGTTCAGACTCACAAAGCCAGTCTGGGTGCCCGGTAGAAGCAAGGAGAAAGTGGCAGCTACCGAAAACCTCACAGGTTTATAAGGTGTCCCTTGGCATTTCCCATAGGGGAAACTGAGGCCCACAGAGGCACTGGGTCCTGGCCTGCCTGAGGCCGGGGCGGTACCGACTTAGGGAGGGAGGTGACACACCGCAGAAGAAACCTGCTGATTTTCAGCCTCCATTTCTTCAGTGCCTTTCCAGCTATGGAGAAAATGGATCAAGGGTGGTGGTAGGGGCAAGGGGAAGGTTCCCTGTGTCCCCCCCATCTTCAGAAGAGTCCTTCTTGGCCGGGGCCCTTTGGAACCGGGAAGTTTCTGTTTGTCCTCAGATTACCCTCTGGGCTCCCAGCTGCTCTGAACTCCTGGACCACCTTTGGGATCTGGGGGAAGGAGGGGGTCTTGAAGCTTCTATCTCGGGGACTCAGGTGTCTCAGGACTCAGGGCAGGGGCGGAGAGCAAGTTGCTGAGCTTCCTTCCTCGGCCATCTGACTGCTCTCCACTGCCTGGCCCGACCCAAGGTGAGGCAGTCAAACCGCATTCTTCTTCCATAGCCCCAGCGTCTCACAAACTGAGCACACGGCTCGAGGAGGGCTGAGGGCTATCTGTCTCCCCTCTAAGCTGGGGGGGGGGGTGGGCCTCCTGGTCCCCTAATTCCCGAGGAGCCCGGGTGGAGCTCCGGCCAGCCGGTGGTAGGCAGCAGGGCGCGGCGCGGCTCGGCCTCTTACCTGAAGAAGTCGTTTTTACAGTACAGCTTGCCCTCCCGGGAGAAGCACTTCTCCGAGAGGTTGGTTTTGCACTCGCAGCATTGAACACATTTGATATGCCACGCGCGGTCCAGCACGTTCAGCAGAAAGCGGTCGAGGATGGGCCGCTCACAGCCGGCACAGTGCACCATCATAGCCGCGCGCCCCGGGGCGGCTCGGGCCGCCTCGTCCTCCTCCGGGGGGCCCCCCCTGGGCCCTTAGGGCCTCCCGGTCCCCGCCGCGGTGGCTCTCAAGTCTCCCTGATCTCTGGGCCTCGGCAGGGGCGAGTCCGTTACGGATCAACCAAGACTCTGCGGTGTCAAGTCCTCCGACGCTCTCCGGCCTGGCGCTGCACGGCCCGGAGCGGCGCGGAGGGCGGCGGCGGTCACAGCCTCATGCCACGGGTCGCGCCCGGGGCGCTGGCTCCAGCCCGGAGCAGGTGTCCTCGGCGGCTGCTGGCTTCGGCGCTGGCTGGCGAGCGGCTTTCCCGGTTGGCGGAGGCGCCGGCACTTTCCCCCACTTTCAAGCGGTCCGGATCCTCATCTTTGTCTGGCCGCCGCCTAATTCGCGCATCCTTATTCAGATTTGGTGACGTGGTGCGGCACGTAGGGGGCCGGGCGGCCAATGGGCGCGCCGTGGCCATAGCAACCCCTTAAATTTATAGCATATCTAAATTGGCTACAGCGTTGCGGTCAGGACAGAGCAAAAAAAACAAGACATCAGTATTGCCGAGTATTTGCTAGTACCTGGTTCCGAGGCTAAGTAAGTATTTGCCTTCCAGTTTGGGCCTGGGGTGGGGGTGGGGGGCACGGGATCCGAAAACCGCGGTTCTTTTCCTCTCTCTTCGCAAATATTTTTTGAAGGGCAGGGTTCCAAGGCCTAGTCAGGGAAGGACCTCCCACCGGGTTCGCCACCCTCGCAACCTGTAGAAGTTGCCCAGGCCGGGAGTGCGCTGTGGTCCCCCGCTTCCGAACCCGCCCAGCTCCCTCCTGTTTAGGGTTTCGGCTCGCTCGGGCTCTGAGCGCAGGATCTGAGAGAGACCCCGTACTTCTCCGGGCTGTGGTTTCTTTTGTCACACACGGGGCTGGGGCCCAGCCGGGATTTTCTCACCCAGAGAGTGAAAGCCCAAAGCTTAGGTAGTTATGTGCCTCCACCTCCCACCCCCAGCCAGGTTGGCTCTGGGAAATCACCTGGCCTCGTCTGGGAATCCCGAATGTCAGGTCTAAGAAGCCTAGCTCACTCGGTTCAGGGTGGGGTGTGGGGGGGGGGTGAGGAGTGGAGAACGGGGTGGTCTACCTAGGATGGGTGTTCCAGCAGGTAGATAGGAGATAGGTGGCACTCTCTGCCACACTGTCCACTTTCCAGGTCAGCCTGGCAGACCCGTAGCGAGTCAGCCACTCTGCAGAGCAAGGGAGGCTGGTCACTGCCAGGCGCCAGCGGCACTCCGGGACCCGAGGGCTCTAACTTCCCGGCCCCTCCTAGGACCAGAGGCAGCTTCGCAGGTGTGGGGGTGCCTGCAGGTGTACGTGGGTGGAGGGGTTCGTGGGCCTGGAGGGAAGGAAAGGGACCAGGCTTTGTTTCTGCGAGGCCAGCCAGGGCACCGCTTGTTTGCTTTGGGAGAAGTAGGGTGGGAACGTGTTTCTGGATATTTGCTTGCTGCTGGGCAGAGTGCTGACGGTGCGGGCCGGGGCCCAGGGGTTAGAGCCAGAGAAAATGTATGCCAAGACTTGGCTGCGAATGTTTGGGTGTATTTCCTGAGATTGTTAGTATATATACACGGTGCTTGAAAACTATCTTTTTTTTTTTTTCTATTTAGAGTCTGTTCGTGATCAAACGCTGGGACATGGGGGGATTTTGGTGATGTGGGGGTTTTTTTTTTGGTGTATAAATTTTCGTGTATATAATTTTCTGTGGTCCTGCTTGCGTTGTGTGTTAATGTGTGCATTAAGATTGTTTGTCGGTCTGTGTCTATATGTGTCTGCTTGCCTGAGTCCGCTGCACTCAGATGCTCACCCCTACGTGCGCTAACCCTGATGTGAAACTGTCGTTTAATGTCTGAATAAATATGTATATATCCGATAGAGACCCTGTGTGTGACTGAGTTGGACTGTGAAATCCTGGGCACAGAATTTTGCAGATCCTTATACGTGTGCATGCATGCTTGTGTGTACGTGTGTGTGTGTGTGTGTGTGTGTGTGTGTGCATAGTGTGTTTGGACAGTGGGTTTTTATTTACACGGGCCTTGTAGGACTGGAGGGAATGTATTTGTATGTGCACCGCTAACAGTGATTATTATCTTCATGGCTTGGGGAAAAAGATTTGAAGAGGCCCATCAGCTGGGCCTTTGGAAAAGTGTTCCCACAACTTGGGTAGCTTCTGTAGGTTGGTGGGTCACCAGATCACTAGTTTGTCTGGCACTCCAGCACCTGCAGTGTGGTGACCAGGACCAAGCAGGCTAGATCGCACTTGGGCCTCCTAGGCCTGCGGAGAGGGGTTCCAGGAGCCCAGAGAAGCTCCATGGCAGCGCCCAGCCTGTCTGCCTGGGGAGTGAATGATCCTGGAGCTCTTACCGGATGCAGAGGAAAGAAGAGCCCAGAGGAGAGGGGAGCCCATTGCCCTCTGCCTTTGTCTCTTGGAGGTTTCCCTCCTCTCCCCAAATTCTCCCAGAGTGCTTCTCTCTTTAGCTCAATGGCTCCTCTCTTCCTGTTCCCCTGATCCTGCCCATTCCCCCTTTCTCTCTCTATCTCCCCCTCTCTCATTTTCCCTTTTTCCCTCTGCCTTTTTTGCCCAGACTGAGTCTGCCATCCATCAAAACACTTCAAAGGCTGCTTCCCATTATGCCCGGCTGCTGGGGTGTGTGGAGAAAGCTCACACTCTGACACTACAGTCACTCCACCCTCCTTCCCAGCCCCACCCCCATTGTGGCCACACACTCCCTCAAGTCACCACAAGGAAACTAAGGTGTCAGACCCCTCCTGTCTCCCCAGCCAGGGCTCTGTCCTCCCAGCCCTGTCTGATTCTCCACTTTTGGACAAACCCACCAGCCCACTTCTCCTGGAATGTTCCTGAATGTCGACATGCAGGCACACATCAGCAACTGAATGCCAGGCCAGAGAGGACACTGTAGTAGGGAGTAGCTACCCTGGAAGGTCCCCTAGCCTGGCTGCGTGGGCCACCTGGGGCTGATGCAGTGCTTGAAGCATACAAGGGGAGGGCTTATCAATCCCAGTCAGGGCTCAAAGGACTAGCCTAGCCACAACCTCAGAGTCACCTGTGCTCCACTGGTATAGTTCAGCCCCACTCACAGAAACCCCCCCCCCCATGCCAGCCAGGCAGGTGGGAGAGCTTTCTCCACTCCACTATAGCACCCAGAAAAATAGCAGACCGGCTATTTTATATATTATCCCTCCCTAACAGCACTGACAGATGGCCGCCCGGCAGTGAAATTCCCTCCTATATGTAACTAATAAACGCTTGTGTCTTAACAGGGTGATGTGCCAAGACTCAATGTCACTTATACAAGATGTTGATGGGATCTACTATATAAAAAAAAAAAAAAATTCTCCCTTCTAGAGTAAAGAGTATCAACATTACAGCTCGACAGACGGTGCGGGGATAAATGAAACAGACAAAAGACAAACAAGATAATAATCTGTTTCCAATCACTTAAGCCCTGTAGAGTTAGTAAAATGTTCCTTGCATATTCCCCCTTGAGTTCGGTAATTAATTACTGGCGAGGAGACGCACACCTCGCTACTGGAGTGGGAGTTTCAAAGCCCTGAGAGCTTGGGCGTGGGGGTGTCTTTCTCTCCGTCTTCAGCTGGGCAGGCTGGACAGCTGTGGTGGTGCAGGTGTCTCTTGCGCCGGCGGAAACGGACATTTCGGTTGGGTGGCCGCACCTCTACCCCACTTTCCATGCTTCTGAGAATCTTCAATCGAGCAAGAAAGGGCCATCCCTGAAGGCCTGAGTCCTTCTAAGTCTTCTTAAGTCCCTGTCTCTCTCACAATGGACCTGAGTGGCCTGAAATTACTTTATTTTCTATTATCATTTGTTTATTTTTATTTTTTATTTTGAGAAGAGACAGGCTGGAGGCCCAGCGCTGGCTGAAGTTGGGGGTGCGGGGGTGTCGAGGAGGTTCGCCCCTTGTCCTTGTCTCCCGGAAGCATCTCAGGTGTCGCAGCAGCCGGTCCTCTCCCGACCTCGATCATTACCCCCCCATCACGCATCCTCATCTCCCCCCTCAACCCCCACCACCCAAGAGCCAGCGAAGCTTTAACATTAAACAAACGCAGCGAGCGCCTGGGAGCTGCGCTCTCGGCCGGGTCTGCGCGGCGGCTGCGGCGGCGGCGTTACAAATTGTAAATTTAAATTGCTCTCCGGATTCATTACTTTCCCTCTTTGATTTCAGCCAGCCGTGAAAAATTATACTGGTGTACCACTGAGAAACTGCTTTGCCGCAAAGAGCCTGCGCCTAATCACTGGCTTTCTCCCTCCGACAAGAGTGTAATTATTTTGTTTTGGGTGTAAATATAGGCGGCCCCGCGTACAGGCACTCAGCACCCCGCCGCGCACAGCCCGCCGCCCAGAGGCATCGGCCCGGGACAGGAGCAGGAGTGGAGGCCAGGCCGGTGCGAAGAGCCCGCCCGGTGCTCCCGGCAGACCCAGTGTCCTGTGTCTGCCCAGGACTCACGAACCTTGGGCATCCAAGCTCAGCAGGGTGCACTCGAGCGGGGTGTGCTGTGTGGGTCAGGACGCAGGGTCAGACCCAGAAGGGATGCGCTGGGGAGGTGCAGAGTGGGGATCAGGGTCCCCTCAGGACCTCGCGCACCCGAACGGAGTCCCGAGTCCAGGTCCAAGTAGGGACAGTGTCCTGGCCTAAGAGAGACACGGGAGGAGGAGCTGGGGAGCTGATGTGCTGCAACACTGTGGACTACTGTGTTCCCAGAGCATCTTTGCAGGGCTGGGGAGGGGGAGGCTCCTGTAACATGGACATCCGGGAATTAACCGGCTTTTAATTGTGCAGGCTGGACCCGGGGCGTTTACATACTGGCTGGGATTTCATGCTCACCCCTCTTGTCCATTCTTGCCTCTCCTCTTTTCTGAGGAGAGCAGTCGGAGCGCTGGGAGACACACTAGCGAGACCTTCCCCCAGGACGTAGTGGAATGCTGAGTCTGAAAGACATCGCGTCCAATACGCGAGCTTTAAGGACCGAGAGGGTAGAGGGGATCGCAGCGTCCCTAGGTTACCAGATAGTAAGCCATCCAGGGTCTGGTTCTGCTTTGGTACTGCCACACAGCCGGGAGATCCCAGCAAGCTCCTCTTATTCCCCCGGAGGCCCCGCCCTTAGGCTGTTGGGACCCCCCACCAGCAGACTACAGCTCACCCTTGGGCTTTAAGACACTTTCCCAGGGCAGAATTCAGGCTCCGGGGAAGCTGGAGCCTAGGTTGGTCCCTCTCGGAAAGAATGGATTTTGGAAGAGATCAGATGAAGCCCCCACAACTTGTAACTGAACAGATATATATTTTTTTTCCCTTAGAGGGGAAATCCCACACTCTGTGTCTTTGCTGGATTCCAGGCTGCCGGTCCGGGAACCTGGCTGGGTCGGGAGCTGAACGTGGCTGGGAATCTTGTCTCCTAGAACCGGGGAACAGGGCTGGAGGCTGTTTGATAGGGCCGAACCCCAAGTAGTCTGGGACTCCTCTGGCCCCACAGTGTACAGAATCCATCCACTAGGACCCAGGTGTGGCTGTTTCTCTGAAGTCCATAGTGGGCAGTTTGCCTGGGATGCCCCTCCAAATGAAGAGTCCTGGGCACATCTAGTATGAGTTTGAGTTTTGTCTTTTCTTCCTGGCTTGGTCTTTCTGTTTGTTTTGTTCTCTCTCTCTCTCTCTCTCCCTCTCCCTCTCCCTCTCCCTCTCCCTCTCCTTCTCCCTCTCTCTCTCTCTCTCCTCCCCCTATCCTTCTCTTTCCCACTCCCTCTTCCTACCCCTTCACTTCCCATCTTTATGTTAGCCTAATTTGGGTTGCTTTTGAATTGGTCCTACTTTGGCAGCTCGGTGTATGTGGTGTGTGTGTGTGTGTGTGTGTGTGCGCGCGCGCGCGCGCGCGCGTGTGCTTGCGCGCGCACGCGTGTGTGTATTTCTCAGTTGCTAATGATTGTGTGTTGATAGAGTAATGCAGTGGCCTCATTAGCCTTTGTTTAGAAGGTGTTAAAAGGGAGATCCGCCTCGGAAAGCGGCGGTTTACACGGCAGCGCGGCTGAACCCCGAGCGGCAGGCACAGCGGGCTGGGGGGGGGGGAGGCGGACTCGCGCCCACCCCCTAGGGAGGAGGGAAGGGGAGGGGAGGCGACCCCAGCTCCGGCCTCCCAAGGCGGGTGTGTTTACCGCACTGAGTGCCCTCGGCTCGGTGGGGACCCCAGCGGGGGACAGCACTGGCTCCAAAACTCCTGGGAGCTGCTCTGCAGGGCTCCGCGGCCTTTCCCAGGTTTCTGGGGCAGGGTGGGGGTGGGGCAGAATGTTTTTCCAGAAAAGGAAAGGGGAAAAAAAAATGCAAGTTTTTTTTTTTTTTTGAGGGTCCGGAGCGAGGTATTTTATTTTAGAGGAGACTATTAGAGGCAACTACAGACCAGTCGGTAGCGACTCAAGGTTTCTTGGCTAACGTTTTCGGCAATCTCCATCCCACTCCCGTGCCAAAATAGACACCTCAAGCGTTGGATGGGGGGGGCTCTGCTAAGAATTCTCCCCCTCCTCCCAACTTGTTCTCATATGGCCTTTCGGGATCTTCGCTTTGAAAGTTTCTTTCCCAAATCTATCTCTGCCCTAAGGCTTTACCTGGGAATGAATTTGGGAGAATAAAACTGTAGATGACTGGCCTACTTCTGCAAAGCTTGGCAGGTATGAGTAACTTTGTTGACCCGGGCTAGAGGGGTGTGTGTGCTCCGTCGCGATGATGCTCAAGGGTGGAGGATCCAGAGACCAGATTTTACGCTCTCTCCATTTCCCATCCCATGCCTCGTCCCCCTGAAAAGCTAGGTTTGTGGCTGAGCCGACTTGAGAAGAAATCCCGTTTTATTCTGAGTCATACAAAAAATACCTGGGGAAAAATATTTTGAGCAGGTTCGGTGGGCGCCCTTGTTGAACTCGGAACTAGACCCCTTTCCCGATGAAAGGGAGAAAGAACACCCACCATCGTGTTTGTGCGAGGGGAAGATGGATTGGCGGTCCTAGTGAGACTAACCCAATCGAATTTTTATTTTTGTCATGGAAGTGGTTGTGTGTGTGTGTGTGTGTGTGTGTGTGTGTGTGTGTGTGTCGGTGGCGACTTTCTTGTCTTTCTAGTTTCTTTGCATTCTGGTTTTCCCTTCCCTGGATTTGACATTGCCCGTCTTGGGGTGAAACTCAGCTAGTCTGAGCGTCCTAGCCTGGTAAACAGGCACCCACCCAGTGTCGAAAACCATCATTTTCTCGTTTCCTATATGTGTGTGTCTCATGTTTATTTCATCTTTTCTTCCCCCCCCCCCTTTTGGAAGTCTAGGCATTGTCTAGAGACAGGTTGTGAAAGGTTGGGACTCTCAGACAGGACTGTAGAACGAATTGCAAACCCAGGCTGAACTCCCCTTGGCCACCCAGACCCCTAACGCCCTCCTTAATTTGTCTTATAGTTAGAAGCGAGATTGCGCGGGAAACCAAGTTAAAACCGCTTCCCCGGGTGCTGCGGGATGGGATCCGGACCAAATTCGGAGGACGCGGGAAGACTGGAAAGCCTCTAGCTCGCTCCCCCCTCCCCCTCCCTTTCTCCCTCTCTGTCTCTCTTTGTCTCCCTGGCAGGTCTGTCGCAGAGGCAGGGGTGTGCCAGCGGTGGCAGCCAGGCTCCGCACCGGCGTGGGAGTCGGGAACTAGACAAAGACAAGAGCTGTCCGCGGTGCTGAAGCCGCGCGCCGACAGGCTCCTGGAAGCGTCCTGTCCTCTCCTAGCCTCCTGACTTCGAATCCTATCTTTGCTCTTGCTTCTCTCTGAGTTTGTTTCGCTTTTTTTTGGGGGTGGTGGTGGTGGTTTCTTCTTAGAAATCGATGTCCTTAAAGTAGGTCTGTCTGTCTATCTATCTGTCTACCCATCCATCCTGAAGAAAAATAACCCTGGCTGATTAAAAGCAATTTCTTCTTTTCACTTCAAATACAGGACACAAGAAAGGTTTCTTTTAATTAAAATTAAAATTTAAAATCACAATAATAGTTCCAAGCAGCTGCTTCTACCCCCTCAAAGAAGTGAAAGTGTATATTTAAAACAATTAAACCCAAACACAATGAATACCAGGAATCTGCCCTTGGGTTTATTCTGAGGGAGAGGCACAGGGTTTCGTTTTTAAATATTAATTTTGGGAGCACTTTATCTTCGTGGGTAGAAAAATATAAGAGCTAGGGAGAGTTCATGTGAAGATGTGCAGACCCAGGCACCTGCCCTGTGAAGGAGTTGGGCTTGTATGTGTGGAAGGGGGGGAGGGTAAGCCAACTTAACCCTTGGAGGCATGCATTAGGCCTGCAGTCGGGAATCCTCTTCAGAGTCATTAAGGAGACCATTCTTATGAACAATTTGGGCACAAAAGGGTTAACCAGTGCTTCATTTTCTAAATGCTCCAGGTGTCACTTAGGTATCTGGCATGTCACACGACTAGGAAGCCAGTCCTCTATATGTGGCACTCTGTCTGAGTGGGTTTGTATAGGGGATGCAAACCCCCCACCCGAACATATTCCCTCCTGGGGACCAATCACCTCTGTCAGTGTAGAGAGATTCTGAATGCTTGCCCTCTGCCATCCCAGAGAGACAAGGTCTCCCTGGGAGCGCTGGAGTCACCTCTTCCTCTGGTCTCCTGGGTAACCTCCAAGCCTCCCTGTGGAAGGGTTCCTGTCAGGTTCAAGGGTTCACCTCACAGGAAGTAGAGGTTCAAAAGAACTAGAACTCTCAAAGCAGAATAGTTTACAACAAAGGCTGCATTGGGGCTTGGGACGAATGGCACTTTAATTCTTCTAGACCCTTCTAGACCCTGGCTGTTATCTTCTTACTCCAACCCCTGTAGGTTTTTTTCATTAAGGCCAATGTGGCTGTGCTTTTGGACTTACGTATTTCCAACCTCACAGGACGCACAGCCTTGTGGTGTCAGGACAGGTGCCTTGACCTTGGCTGGCAAAAAGTAAGAATTAAGAACAACAAGGGTATAGTTATTGAGAGTCTATGAGTGTGTGTAATTTACCGGTCTTTACTGCAGCTTGAAGAACTGTAGCTGTTGATCATGTCCCATGTCACGCACAGGGAAACTGAGTCTCAGAGACGTGGACAGATGCTGCAGTTACACAACCAAGGTCTGCAGTTGTAACCTTGCACCTGGATGTCTCTGAAGACCTGGGTTTTTCCTGGGTACCTCACTGAGTGGTTACCACGCTATTGCTTCATTAACAAGCATGGTCTCTTTGGTTTCCTGGACCACCAGAGCCTGTGGTCTGGACATCTGAAGTTGGTGCGACTAAGTACTAACTTGGAAAACAAGAAGCAAGCCCGGAGAGGAGCGAGCCACATCCCTCCACCAGGATCGGGTGTGTGTTTCACAAGCTGGGAACCAGGTTAGTAGGAAGAGTCTCTTAGACCCCCAGCTTGGAGTCCTCTTTAATCCTTCTCTCTCCTGCTTTGGCTCCAATGCATCAGCAAGTTGGGCTTACTGTGCCCCTAAACCCATCTCCCAATCATCCCCTTCCCTCTCCGTTGTCATGCTGGGTCCAGCCACCACCGCCTAACCTGTTTTATGGTAGTACCCTTCTCTCATCCATTCTGTATACGACGATGACTGAGGTTATATTTTAGAACCATCCATTAAGGCTTGTCATTCTGCCGCTGACCCTCCAACATCCTCACTGCACGTAGAATAAAATCCATACTTCTCACCCTGCTGTGCAGGGCCTTTTGTGAGGGCTCCTGGCCCTCACTTCTAACATCTCCCCCCCCATTCCTGATTCTACACAAGCCACACGGGCTCCCCTGCTGTGTCTCACACAGACTAGTTTTCTCACCTCAGGACCTTCGCCCTTGGCTGGCCCTTCTGCCCTTCTGCAGGGTTGGCCCTGCCTTTGTCATTCAGCTCAACTGTCAATTCTTCCAGCCAGTCTTCCCTGATCAGTTCATTAGAACTGGTCCACCCTCAGCCACTTCCTACCCTACCCATTCTCTTTGTTGCCTTTATCAACATATGGAACTATCCTCCTGTTATATTTAGCTCCATATTGTCTATCTTCCTTACGATATCAGTTCCTCGAGGCCAGGGGGAGCGCGTTTGTCTTGTTCACTGTTGAATTTCCCATGCTTGACTCAGTACCTGGAGCACAGCTGTTCAATACATATTTGTTGACTAGATGTGTAATGAGCAAATGCACAGATAGGGGGTGAGAGCTTCAGAAAATGAGTGAGTACGGATGGGCGGATCTGAGAAGGGACTGCCGTCCATACGTTGACCGTTTTCTTGGGTCTGTGGTGAAGCAGCTGACTGGGTGGAATCCCGGTTTGGGAAAGGAACGATAGAATAGATTCCTCAGGACCCTGAGAGGACACTTGCTATATAGGGGATTAAATCAGAGGAGATTCATGAATCCGTGGCTTAGGGTTTTTGTTATTATTGCTGCTATGGTTGGGGTCCTAAACCTTAACTTGCTTATAATATCAGGGATAATGGGAGACACGGTCATAGGGAAAACATTGACATCAGGAGCTTTAGGGGAATGCGTCCCCAGTTTGGTTTGTGTCAGCTGGATACAAGATAATGTAGCAGTTCAGACATGGTACCCATGCCCTGCCTATGGACTCTGCTGCCCTTTTTCCAGCTGTGTGACACAGGTGAGCCACGTGGCCTATTCCTACCTTGGTTTCTGCATCTGTAGGATGGAGACCAGAGAGTGGCCACCAGGCTCTCTGGGATGGTTCAGCAGTGCTATAGCCTTGCATAGGAGTGGAGAAGGGAGAAAGGATACCAGGGGATGGGGGGGGCAGAGGGAGGTAAAAGGGAGGGTCAGGCTTAGTGGTTTCCTTGGCTCTTTGTCTTTTATTTGTGGGGGTGGGAGGGGCTCTGGAGCAGCCGAGTGGTGGCTGTGGGAACAGGTCTGCCCCCTCTTCTGTCCAGTGGGACAGAAATCGTGGCCGCCTCCCAGGGGTGTGGGAGCCTTGGGGAGATGCTGTGGAGAAGCTGGGCAGCAGAGTGCATGCCAGCTGGATTTCTTTGTGTGTCCTGTGTCGATGTGCCATGCGTGTGCTCGCACGTGCGGGTGCATGCGCATGTATGTGGGGGCTGTGTGTTGCTATTGCTGTCTTGCTTGTCACATTCCCTTCTATTTTTTTTTTTGAGACAGATCTCTCACTGAAGCTGGAGATCTCTGATTCCACTAGACTGGCTGCCCAGCAATCACGAAAAATCCCCCCAATTGGTATCTGCCAGGACACTTACTGCTGCCTCTCTCTCTCTCTCTCTCTCTCTCTCTCTATCATCTATCAATCAATCAGTCATCTGTCATCTATCTCTCTATCATATCTATATCTCATCATCTATCTATCTATCAATCTATCTATCTATCTATCTATCTATCTATCTATCTATCATCTATCTATCTATCTCTATCATCTATCTATCTATCATCTATCTATCATCTATCTATCTATCTATCTATCTATCTATCTATCTATCTATCTATCATCTATCTATCTATCTATCTCTATCTATCTATCTATCTATCATCTATCTATCTATCTATCTATCTATCTATCATCTATCTATCTATCATCTATCTATCTATCTATCTATCTATCATCTATCTATCATCTATCTATCTATCTATCTCTATCTATCTATCTATCATCTATCTATCTATCTATCATCTATCTATCATCTATCTCTATCTATCTATCATCTATCTATCTATCTATCTATCTATCTATCTATCTATCTATTATCTTCTATCTATCTATCTACTTTTTTACATGAGTGTGGGGAATACAACTCAGTTCCTCATGCCTGTACTTCAAGCACATTCCTAACTGAACCGTCTCCCAAGCTCTTGGAGTTTCTGGGTCTGTTCAGGAGCTGTCTTCCTTCTCCACAGAGAGAGGTGGAGCAGGCAAACATGAGTTCACTCTGTTGGGTCTGGAAGAGGTGAAAGAGAAGAAAGGCTGTCTGTCTTCTAGAACATTTCTTGTGAGCTATGCCCATGGCACTGTTAAGGCTTGCTTAGACCCAGAGCTGGGACTGGTCCAACTTTGCCCTGGGATGCTACTCAAGGGTTTCCTTTGGCTCACTGTGATCGTTGTTGCTCTGCAGAGGACTTTCTTATAACATAATAAAAATATTCTACGACGAAGTATCCTCAACCTGTGTCTGTTGTTTCTTATTCCAAAAACAAACCATGGTAACACAGGGCTCCAACCATGAGATGAGCTGGGCCGGGCCTGAGAATGTGGCTTATTCGAGATGTATGCAAAGCACCTTCTGCTACTAAGGATGTATCAAGTACCTACTGTGTGCAAGGGATTGTCCTAAAGGCTGCAGATGTTGCTATGAATGACCACTGTATCCTGTACCTCAACTGCTCAGAGCTTGACAGGGGGATCCACACATCAACATAAATTTCTACGCTATATCCCTGGGTCATTCTGCTTTTATTTTGTTGTTTATTCTATTGAGATGAGTCCTACTATATAGCCCAGGCTGGCTTGGAAGTTGTGATTCTCCTGCCTCAGCATCCAAAGTTGCAGGGATTACAGGCATGAGCCACTATACCCAGCAAGGGTTTTATTTTATATTTGTTTTAGAGGCAGAGCCTCGGGTAGCTCAAGCTGTTCTCAAACTTGCCATGTAGCTGAGGATGACCTTGAACTCCTGATCCTCCTTCAGCCTCGCAAGCGCTGGGATGACAGCCACGCACCACCATGCCTAGTTTATGGCGTTCTGGACATCAAACTAGAGACTTGGAGTATGCCAGGCAGGCTCTCTATCAACTGAGCCACATCCTCAGCCCTTGCTGCTAGTTTCTAATTTTACTATTTTACTTTCCGTCAGTGCGGAGATCAGTTCCACCATTTGCACATGCTAGGCGAGTGTTCTATCACTGAGCTACAACCTCAGCTTTCTACATGCCACTGTGAGTATCAGAAAAGGAAGAGATCTGGACTCCTGGCTCCTCTCTGCCAGTCCCCCCCCCGCCCCCCTCTTCTGCTTACCCTCCCCACCCACTGCTCCTTCCTTTATCCGAAGCATTTGAAGCCCAGTGACTTTAGCCTAGGCACTCAATCTCTCCAAAGCTCACATTGTTTGGAAACCAAGTAAAAACAGCAAGAGTGGAAGAAACTCCCAAGTCTGTGTGGCTCCTTAAGAATTGACAGTGAGGAGGTGGGAAGGTGCTCCCCACAGTGCCTGGCACCAGGGGAGTATCCCTTAGTGATGGATGACACTGGGAAGTCTGGGTAAATAATAATAAATACACCAGAGACATCTGGAGTCAGAGTCTTGTCTACAAGGAGCAGACACACTGGTGATTTCTGAACTGGAATCAAGCCCTCAGGAAGGAAAAAGTGAGGACGGTCTTTCAGTGTGAGGAGAGATGACCCCTGACCCCTGGCCCAAGTCCCTGAGTTGAACCTGTGCTGATGGAAGCCAGGCTCCATCGCCCAGGTCAGGCACTCACTGAAAGACTAGCCAGGATAGAGGCCTGCCCTGTCCCTTCAACTCCTCTGGGAGCCAATGGGGAGCCTCAGCTGAGGAAGGAAGAAGGACTCTAAGACCAGGGCCCCAAAAGTTTTCTAGGCAACATTTCTGGTGGCAAAGACTTGAAAGAATCTTTTTTGTCTTCTTCCCAACATTCGTGTGTCACTACTTTTATTTTATTTTGTGGTTTAAATTTTTTGTTTTTTTTTTTTTTTTGAGACAGGGACTTACTGTGTCAGCCCTGGCTGGCCTTGAACTCACAGAGATCCTCCTGTTTCTGCCTCCTGAGTTCTGGGATTAAAGGTGTGCACCACCAAGTGTGGCCTTTTTACGTGAGATATATTTTTAAGATGTATTTATTTTATGTTGTGTGCATGAGCGTTTGCCCGTTGCATGTGTGTGTACTGTGTGAATGCAGTACCCAAGGAAACCAGAAGAGGGCACTGGATTCCCTGACGCCGAAGTAATTGGTGGCCGTGAGCCACCATGTGCATGCTGGGAACCGAACCCCAGTCCTCTGCAGGAACAATAAATGCTGTTAAACACTGAGCCATTCCCAAGCCCTCATGCCCAGCCTTAAACAAACAGACAAAAAAGCTGAGAGGTGGTGTAGCGGTTGGGAGCACTTGCTGCTGCCACAGACCCAGGTGCAGTTCCCAGCACACACACTGCAGCTCGTTACTGCAAAAACTCACATGAACACACACACATATCTATATAAATAAAATAAACCGTATAAAGGAAAGGGGGGGGAGCATGCGCCATGGTGAATGTTTGGAGGTCAGAGGACATCTTTAGGAGCCCACAGAGCCTGACCATGGAGGGTGGAGGATCCTTTAAGGATGGAAGCAACTTCTTTGGCCCCTAACGGAACAAGTCAGAGTCCCCGGGGGAACCCTGGGATGCAGGGGTCCCAGGTACCCTCAGCCCTTACTCTGAGAGAGCCCCCTCCCTGTATTCTCCAGAGTAGCTGTCTACTTTCCCAAAGTCCCCTGAGCCGAGATGCCCATGGTAACCAAGAGCCAGACTGGGAGATCTTAAATCTCAAGGCATTCTGCGGGCTTCCAACCGCCCAGCCCAAGCAGATATCTGGATGATGCTGTCCTTTCTAGGCTCTGGAAGAAGTTGGGTGACATCTTCCGGATGCTCCCCTCCTGACTGGAGAGCCAGTTTCTTGATGGGGACTTGAACTGCCCCAGTCCTTTCTCCTATCACCGCACAGCCTTTCAGGTCCTGGAGGCCTGGAGCAGGTGGCCATCGCCTTTCTTACCTGGTGGCAAAGAACGGGAACCCAGGATGCAGGAGCGCAGAGAACTGTGTAGGGCTGTGGGTGTTACTCGGCCATGGCTCACACCTCCCTCATTCAAAGCTTTCCTCTCTGCCTCACCAAAGAATCAAACGGATCAGCAGATAGCTGTTGAGCCCCAAGGCTCTTGGGGAGGCACAGGGGATGGGGGATCAATCAGACCCCATTCCTGCCCTGGGAGTTTGGAGGAGGGAGATTAAACATGGAGCCAGGAGAAGATACAGAGGGGTTTGCAGTTGGAGGCTGGAGGGTGGCTGGGGTGGGGGATGGAGGGAACTCTGCTTCAGTAAGAAGGCACAGACCCATGGCTTCCTCCCTCTGAGACCGGGAAGTCCCTTCGCCAGCTCTGCATCTCATGGTTTTTCTAATTGGAGACTATATTTGTCCTCAGAGGTAGGCGGAGAAGGTTGGAGAACATGCTAGAGGTAAGACACCTACATTAGAGGCCTGCTTTCTGCCTCTAGGTTTACTGTGTGGCTTTGGGCAAGTTGACAAAGTTGTCTGTTCTCCTCCATCTGTGAGCTGGGATTCGTCTCCTGTGCAACTTACACTGACCAGCTTACACCGGCCTAGGGCGGCCTGCCCGAGGTTCTGTGGAGACCCGAGTGATGTCCGTGTAGGAGCTCTTAGGAGCTGAGCAGACTCAGAGAAAGAACTTGGAAGTGGGTTAGCCAACAAAATGATCTGTTAGAAGAGAAAATAGGTCAGGACTTGATTGTAGGTGTCTGTGCACATTGGTCTTACGTACCCCCACTGTGCGAGTGTGTGTGTGTGTGTGTGTGTGTGTGTGTGTGTGTGTGTGCGTGCTAGAGATGGCACTGAGGCCTTGCGGGTTCTAGATAAGCGTTGTACCTTTGGACCATCCCCTCTGTGTGATACTAGTCTGATTTCTGTTGCTACAGTAACATTCTCAAGGCTGGGTAATACACAGGGAGATGATTCTTTTATCTGAAACTTTGGGAGCTTCCACAGCCCGGCACCGGCACGAATCACCCCAGATGAGGTCTCTAACTGTGGCACAGAGGCAGGGGAGAGAAGGAGAGACACCAGGATGAATTCTCCAACCTCTGAAAACATGTGAGCCTTGGGGGACAGAGCACCTCCAAAGAGTCCTGTGGGTGCCCCCACACTGTCCTGGTCTCAGGGGCCTGAGCATGAGTGACGGGGACTGTGGAGACACAGAGACTGGTGTCAATCATCTCCCCAACTGTCCGTCAAGCAGATCTCAGCATCTACCCACCCCCCAGCTCCCTGCCCCAAGCTAAGCCCTATGGAGTCATACTTTCCATTCCTACACCTCACAGAGCTAACAAGGAACCCAGGCCTTGCTGGCTGCTTCCGGCCCCACCCACCCCTCGGCCCCACACCCAGCCCGTGTGTCCTTGTCTTTCCCTGGCCATTCCCATTTGGATGGTGTGGCTCAAGCCAAAGCCTAGATCTACTGTCCGTCCCTACAAAGCCAGTGTTTTTGTATTTCCTAACTTCAGTATGGATGGAGGTATGTGGTACCCATTCTTTAGTGTCTGGGGTTAGTCTTGGGCAGTGTTGTTCTAGAAGGTTCAGCCTTGACTTAAGACAGGAGTCAGAGACTACAATGGACACAGTTAAAAGGCTTAGATGAGTTGGGTTAGGGTTAGGGTTAGGGTTAGGGTTAGGGTGGGTGAGTTGGCTAGGAGTCACTCAAATGCGCAGTATATATGTCTGGGTCTCCAGGTTCTCACTGGCACTGGCTCAGCACCGCACCACAGGACTGGGCTCTGGGGCTGCCCTGCAGTGGGTGTGGCTGACTTGCATGTCTGGAAAGAGGTGAGGTCAGCAGCTCCTCCTCTTCCATCCTACCTCACTCTCCTTCTAGTCGTTTCTCTGGGCGTTTTGGCAAAGTGGAGACTCACTTCTTGAAAACTTGGTAGAAAGTGTTAGAAACTGGGCCGGGTGGTGACAGTGAAGATAAGCTGGTTTCAGAGTCTCCTGTCGGCACTCAAGGGCAGAGACTGAGTATCCCCGATTGACAGGAGGGTGTTTGTGTGGCCTCCAAAGCTGACTGGTCCCAGGGCATAGGGAGACCCATTTCACAGTGTGGGGTATCACAGACATCTACCTGGACAGCTCCTAAGTGGTCAGAGATGTTGAAATTCAGCCAGCCCTGCATGGGTCCCCATGTCTGCCAACCATGCAGCTGGCCTGTGCTGGCATATGAAGATCCAGGTGCATATTCAATGGAGCTGGTCTAAGGCTCACGGTCCATATGGCCTCACCAGATCAGGGACCGTCCAGGAAGAGCTAGAGCAATGGTTCTCAACCTTCCTAGTGCCGTGACCCTCTAATTCCGTCCCTCCTGTTGTGGCGACCCCCACCCCCACCGTAAAATTATTTTCGTTGCTCCTTTATAATTGTAATTTTGCTACTGTTGTGAATTGTAATGTAAACATCTGATATGCAGATGGTCTTAGGTGACCCCTGTAAAAGGGTCATTTGACCCCCCACAAAGGGGTTGTGGCCCACAGGTTAAGAACTGCTGACCTAGAGGAAATGCATGCAAAGTGGACTTTCCTTTGCGGGAGCCAGAGCATCAGTTGGGGGAACGACCCACTATAAGTGGGTCTTTAAGTGGTGACAACAGCCAGGGAGAGGGGAGTCCAGCACAGTTGCCTGCAGTTTGGGTAGGGAGCCCCCCAAGATGCTGGGCTAGGCTTCTGGAGATGTGGCTGTCTTTGAGTCCCCCACGCTCCTGGTAAGGAACCCCATATAGATTCGTTGGCTCCCAGGCCTAGGTTTGGATGCAGTCATTTACTTAGTGTGTGTTGAGGGAAGTTTATTTTTAGTTATGTTTAAACTGTTTTATGCACTGTTGGGTGAGGGGTTACCCTAGGTCAGGGAGTTTTGTATTGTCTGCAGGTGTTGGATTTCTGTGGGGGATGTTTGATTGCTAATGATCTGCACGTGCTATTAGTAGAGCACCCGAGGCGTTCTGAATCAATAAAAACACCTGAGCTGAGAGCCCGGGGTTCCACTGTGGAGATGGCCCTGCTGAGGTCTGGCAGAGTTTACACCTATGAAAACCTTGTTCTCTTTGTGAACACACAGCAGCTAACAGCTACAATGTGTTACTGGTGCCCTGTTTAGGGTGAACAGACACTTGTTCAGATCTCTACAGGAAAATCCAAGCAACACACACACACACACACACACACACACACACACACACACAAACATGCATATACATACACAAACATACACACATATACACACACATATACACACAAACACACGCACACACACTCGTGTATACACACTCCAGGGGAGGTTTACTTTGTAAACGAGGCACAGCAAGAAATTAGCATCAGTAACTAACAAACCAGAGCTGATTAAAATGTGTGGGGGCTGGAGAGATGGCTCAGCGATTGAGAGCACTGCTCTTCCAGAGGACCTGGGTTCAATTCCCAGCACCCACACGATAGCTCACAACTGTCTATAACTCCATTTCCAGGGAATCTGACACCTTCACAGAGACATGCCTGTAAGCAAAACACCAATGCATACAAAATAAAAATTAAAAAAATAAAATAAATAAAACAAAACAGTGTGTGAAGCTCTGTGGGCACAGTTCTGCCCGCCTCTGCCCGCCTCTGCCCTGCCCCTGCCCGCCCCCTGCACCTTGCTCAAAACAGCTATGTTCCTACCGAAAGGTATGGTGGGGCTTGTGGTCCGGGCCCTTCTCCATCACTCTTCGCTTTATCTACTGAGGCAGAGTCTTTCCCCAGACCAGAGTTTGTCAGTTCAACTAGTCTAGTCATCCAGGGTCTCTGGAGATCCTCTGTCTCCATTTCCCAAGCGCTGGGGTTATCGGTGTGTGCCACCACCGCCCAGCGGCACCTGGCCTCTTCTGTGGGTGCGTGGGTCTTAGACTCACTTGTCTTTCAAAGCCACAGGCCTGCATTTGGTGCTGGGGGGCACCTGCGGGGAGGTTGTGTGGTGCAGGTCACAGGTGCCTGCTCTTGGTCTGTATCCCAAGGGCCAAAGGGAGCCAGGCAAGGTTCTTGAGCAGAGGAGGAGCTGGTTTTTTCTCTGGTGTTCCAGGGAAGGAAGTAAGACAGTGTGTGTGTGTTGTGTGTGTTTGTTGTATGTGTGTGTGTGTGTGTGTGTGTGGTGTCTGTTTCTTGTGTGTGTGTTGTGTGTGTATGTTGTGTGTGTTTCTTGTGTGTGTATGTGTGCTGTGTGTGTGTTGTGTATGTGTGCTGTGTGTGTGTGTTGTGTGTGTTGTGTGTGTATGTTGTGTGTGTTGTGTGTATATGTGTGTGTGTGTGTTGTGTATGTGTGCTGTGTGTGTGTGTTGTGTGTGTTGTGTGTATATGTGTGTGTGTGTGTTGTGTATGTGTGCTGTGTGTGTGTGTTGTGTGTGTTGTATGTGTATGTTGTGTGTGTTGTGTGTATATGTGTGTGTGTGTTGTGTATGTGTGCTGTGTGTGTGTGTTGTGTGTGTTGTATGTGTATGTTGTGTGTGTTGTGTGTATATGTGTGTGTGTGTGTTGTGTATGTGTGCTGTGTGTGTGTGTTGTGTGTGTTGTATGTGTATGTTGTGTGTGTTGTGTGTATATGTGTGTGTGTGTTGTGCATGTGTGCTGTGTGTGTGTGTGTGGTGTCTGTTTCTTGTGTGTGTGTTGTGTGTGTATGTTGTGTGTGTTTCTTGTGTGTGTATGTGTGCTGTGTGTGTGTTGTGTGTGTTGTGTATGTGTTGTGTGTGTATGTTGTGTGTGTGTGTTGTATGTGTATGTTGTGTGTGTTGTGTGTATATGTGTGTGTGTGTTGTGTATGTGTGCTGTGTGTGTGTGTTGTGTGTGTTGTATGTGTATGTTGTGTGTGTTGTGTGTATATGTGTGTGTGTGTTGTGTATGTGTGCTGTGTGTGTGTGTTGTGTGTGTTGTATGTGTATGTTGTGTGTGTTGTGTGTATATGTGTGTGTGTGTTTGTGTATGTGTGCTGTGTGTGTGTGTTGTATGTGTATGTTGTGTGTGTTGTGTGTATATGTGTGTGTGTGTTGTGTATGTGTGCTGTGTGTGTTGTGTGTGTATGTTGTGTGTGTGTTGTGTATGTGTGCTGTGTGTGTTGTATGTGTGTGTTGTGTATGTTGTGTGTGTATGTGTGTGTTGTGTATGTGTGCTGTGTGTTGTGTGTGTATGTGTGTTGTGACTTGTGCACAGAAACCCAGACAGAGGTAACAGAGCTGGAATGGGGACCTGGTGGAAATCCACCGACCCTCCTGTCTGTGAGGCTGGAGAAGCAAGTGACGGACTGTTTTTCCTTGTGGGTGGGACAGGGGTGGGGGCAGATGTTCCTATGTGCGGGTGTCTCTAGATTTATAACCCTGCCAACCTAAGAAGGCTTCCTGGAGGCGGTGATGCCGCCGCCCTGGGGGAGAGGAGAATCAGGAAGGCAGAAAAAGAGATGAAGGCAAATCCGTCCAATGTTCAAAGCATCCTCCTCCGGAGGGGTCTCCGGGATCCCGAGCACGACTTACTGGGTCCCCCGAGAGTCCCCAGGACCCCTCCTGGGTGTGTGTCTTCCATCAAGATGCGGACAAAGTTGATTAGCGTGGGCGGCAGCCAGGACTGGCGTTTCTAATTAACACGCAGGCGGGGAGAACGCTCTCTCTTCTTCTGTATTCAGCTGATTGAATATCAGGGCCGAGGCTAAACTATGAGTCAAAAATAAAGCCTGCGTGCTCCTCTCCTTAAAGGGACAGCGTCCCATTTCCAGGGCTCCGCTCCTCCTGCAGCTCCGGGGCAGGGAGGGGACGGATGGTGTGGAAAAGCTAGGCTGGACTTGGGGGCTTGGGAGCGGGTGTCCCAAGCAGGGGTTAGAGAAGAGAGGCTGGGGGGTGCAGGAATGCTGGGATGGAGGGGGACAGAGGGGGACTCCAGGTGGGTCAGGGGGCACCCCGGATCGGGGAGAGACAGGAAGAAAGATGCTGTGAAGAAAGGCAGAGGCGGTTTGCTGTGGCAGGGGGAGAGGGGTAGGCAAACACGGGTTCATTAATCTGTAGTTCGTCTGTCTTTCCTGTGAGGTGGATGGACTTGATGGATTAATTAAGTCGCAGTCTGTAAAACCAGTTTATTTGCATAGCAAACTCCTGGGCCAGTGTGCGGTGAGGTGAGTGTGCGCAGCGCAGACAATTCGGGGGAAATTACAGCCTCATTAATATGCTAATCTGGTTGCAGGCCTGGAACGGAGTTTTGGGTTGGTGGTGCTCCGGGGTGGTGGGTGTTTGGTTGCCTAGCAACCCTTTTCTCCAGGTAACCCTTCTCTGGCTTGCCCTTGATATCCCCAAAGGAGCGCCGCCGTGGAAGAGGAGCGAGCCGCTGTCACAGAACAGTGGGCAAAATAAAAGGCAGGCGCCGCACACAGCCACACGCGAGGCCCCATTGTGCGGGTGTCTCTGCGAACAGGCTCCGGAGGGGGCGGGGGCGGGGGCGGGGGAGGGGGCGGGGAAGGCTGCGTGGGTGCAGGGGACAGACGCCAACAGGCAGAAGAAGCAGTGTGGGGTGCCTGTGGAGACAGACGTGGTGGGAACACCCTCCACACACACGCACACATGTGTGCACATATGTGCGTTTTGTTTAACAAACAAATCCACATAATGAGACACTCTGCGTAGGTGATACACTCCCCTCCCCCCTCCAGGAGGCACCCAGATCCCCGTCCTCGCCAATGTCACCATAGACACACAGGCACAAAATGGTGTGACGTTCAGATTATGTAAGTGGTAAATAATCGGCTCTGAGCGTGCGCAGCACACAGCCTGTGCTGACAGGTCCTGGCCGATGCCAGGGGCAGGCATGTGCGTCGGTGGACCGCAGAAACATGTGCACAGGACCCACAACCGAAGTCCAGGGAGCCCTTAGGCGTGGTGTGTGCTAGCAGGACGGAGCACCGAGCATCTCTAGGCTACCGGTCATACGCGTTTAGTCCCAGGATGCAGAAGGCAGAGGCAGGCAGATCTCTGAGAGTCTGAGGCCAGCCCAGCCAGGCTAACCAGGGCTACATAGTGACACCCTGCCAGGAAAAAGAGCACACAGAGCCCACGCTGCTGGGGCCCCCACCCTCAAAACTTCCCTGGTCACCTGACCTAAACGTGCTTGTGATATTGAGTGCATACTCTTGTAGTCTTTCTGCACACCATTGCTCAGTGACTGCTCAGTCTTGTTCTTTCTCCACCAATCTGGAAGCATCAGCTCTTCCGGGTGTTTCCGGTAGGTATCATCGAAGCTAGTTGAGCATCCTCAGAGAGCGCTTCAGGGCAATGTCACCTCACCCCTCCACAAAAAGGCACCTGGCCCAGATGTACTTATGCATGAATTCTGCAAAAGATGAGGAGAGGCTAGGGATTATTATATTATACCAACTGTTCTAGAAGAAAAGGGAGAAGCCACCCAACTCACACCTTTCACAGGAAGGCTAGACAAGAGAACAAGAGCTCATTAGCCATTTGGCAAATGCATATGAAATAATAGCAATCCTCAACAGTATGTCTGTGGATAAAGAAGTCAGTGCCATCAAGGACCGGTGTGGATGCAGGCTGGTGAGCGGGCAGACAGTCTGAGGAGCTGGAAGCGGCGCTTCGTGACATGGTGTGGGTAGAGCTGTGACGTTCAAGGTGTCCAGACAGGCTTGCTCAGTTCCGGGGAACCAGCTGAACTGTCACAGGTGCACACAGAATGTGCGTGGGTCTGTTTCCAGCAGCGAGGCTCATGCTGGCAAACAGACCACCGATGGTCCATCACCAGGTGATCAGAAGAAGAAACTAAGGCTGTGTGCTCAATCTTGATGCCCGGATGCCAGAGCAATGCCCCATTACAGCTTCTCAGAGAATATAGGCTACTATGGAAACGCCACAGATGATGAAGAGACAGGAGAAGATGGGTGAAATGATGTCATTTATTTAGTTAGGAAACAACACTGTCACTTTTTAGCCGTTGAACGGATGAACACATCTGGCTCCCTGGAGTGCGCCTCCCCATGGAGTATTACTATGCAATGAACAGGACTGCATGGATTTGACAGTGTGGAGGAAGGTCAAGAGCATCCTGAGAACTCAGGGGAAAAAAGCCAAGCACAAGAGAGCCGTAAATGTCACTTTATTTTATTGTAATCTTTTCATTTATATTTTATGTGTCTGAGTGTTTTGCCTGCACGTATGTCTGTGTGCCACATGTGTGACTGGTGTTCAGAGAGGCCAGAAAAAGGGGTTGAATGCCCTGGAACAGGAGCTACAGATGGCTGTGAGTCACCATGTGGGTGCTGGGAATCAAACCCAGGCCCTCTGGAAGAGCAGCCAGTGCTCTTAACCGCTGAGCCAACTCTCCAGCCCCGAGGCGTTTTGTTGACACCTGCAATAAAGTTTATTTAAAACAGTGTTTCATTGTAAATAATTAAGTGTAAGCTACTTCAGATTTTAATATGTGTGTAGGTCTATCACCTATCTCTCAATCGTCTATCCATCCATCATTTATATGTCTACCTTCTATTTATATAACTATCAAATATTGATCTCTGCACCTAGCATCTATATATTTCTATCCATTTATTCGTCTCTCTATCCATCTATCCATCTATCTATCCATCCATCCATCCATCTATCTATCTATTCATCCATCGGTCTGTCTGTCTATCTGTCCATCCATACACACACACACACATACACACACGTCATCTTTCTCTTTCTTTCTTTCTTTCTTTCTTCCTTCCTTTCTTTCTTTCTTCTCTCCGGCATCCACCCATCTATCTATTATCTGTCCGTATTGGATGAGGTTTTGGGGATGCTGCAGCCTGCAGCTCCCTCATTACAGAATTGTGCTTTCAGCCTTTCCCACGTGTCCCGTGTGGGAGGGGCACTTCCCTGCCTGTTGGTGGTAAACTTGATCTATTGACTATTTTGGCCAATGTTGTGTTAAAGGATGCTCCACAGGTGGAGGCTTTAACGTGTGTGTGTGTGATGTGTGTGTGTGTGTGTGTTGGAGTGGGAAGGAGGTATGAGCTTCTGCATGTTTCTGACCCTTCATGACAGACTCACACGGGTTGGTGGCTGTCCCTTTAGTCTGCTATCCATGTTCTTCAGGAAGTCTGGATGCACGCTATGTCCTGGATGATGGAACCAGAGCAGAAGCCCTGCCAAGGTGCAGAGTTTCAGGGAGCCTAAAAGCATGATGGGTGCTGTAAGCACCAGGGACTGTATACATATTTTAGTGACTTTTTCCACATTTATTTAGTTAGGTGTGTGTGTGCTGACGGGGGCACGCGCTCGCCACACCGAGTGAGTGGGCGTCAGAGAACAACGTGCAGCAGTCGGCTCTTGCCTTCCACCGTGTGGATCTGGGGTATTGAACCCAGGTCATTAGGCTCGGTAGCAAGTACTTTTCCTGGCTGAACCGTCTTGCCCAGCCCTGCATGGTTATTTGTTACACAGCACTAGTATAGCGACAGTGGACAGGTACAGGAGGTGGGTAACAAGCTAACACACAGAAGCAGAGCCTCACATGGCTGTGTGGACACATTCCTTAGGAATGGGGGTGAATCTCCCCACCCCAGGGGTAGAAAGCCCTCACTCTTGAGATCTCCCAGGATTCCCTTGCTCCCTGGCTGAACAACAAGACCCAGTTCTGTCTTCCTCACCCCAACCTTGCCCCCCAGCCTCCTTCCTGAGGGATCTCAGAGCCTGCCGAGGTGGGTCGGGAGCATGCCACATTGACTCTGACCTTCCTGCCAAGCTCTGTGGTCCTTCAGTCACCACCCTGGGGCCTTTGCCTGCCCTGATCCCTCCTGCTGTATGTCCTTCCCATGGTTAGGTTTTTATTTACTAAGATTAAGCCCCAGAAAATGCCGGTCACCAGCTTCCTCCCCACGTCATGTGTGTATCGTGAGGCCTTCACACACGTCACCCCACTTCATCTTCTCAAGGGCCTTCTAGGCAATCTCGCCGTCCTACAGATCTGAGGCTCAGAGAGGGTAATTGACTTGCCCTCAGTCACACAGCAGCTGAATGATGTCAACAGCAGGTTCAGGTCAGGGCCGTTTCTCTGAGGCGAATGTCAGATCTGCCTCTGTTTGGGCCTCTGCTCTGAGATGTCACCCCAGTCAGGGAGGCTGTGCTATAACGGGAGCCTTAATGCGATTGGACTGAAGCTCTCTCCTTGGGGAAGGCCCTCGTCCCTTAAGAAGTTATAAATATTTCATCTTCCTCTTTTCTACGGGCCTGTCAGACCTGAGATGGAGTTATCGATGGCGGGTAGCTGATGGACAGATTGGCGTGGCTCCATATCGATGAGCTAGGAGATTGTTGGCTTGCTTTTTTTTTTTTTTTTCTTTTTCTCAAGAATAGAAGAAATCTTGACAGTGATTTCCCTGTGGTAGGGGGTGGGTAGGGGCAGCCACAACGGACCACCAGACAATTCTGTCAGCTGGACCTTGAACGTTGGCCCTGAGCCCGGCCCCTCCCATGACCCCTTCTGCTGTCCTTAGCCCAGGCCCTGGGTGTCTCCTGACCATGGCGGCAGGCTTCCCCACAGCCTTCCCGCCTCTGGGCTCGGTCTTTAGTCCACCCCCATCCTCAGCGGCCAGAGGAGCCTCTACAAAGCAGCAGCGGCTCCTGTCACCTCTCGGGCCCAGACCCTCTGATCAGCCATGGCGCTGCAGCCTGACTGACACCTGCCCCGTAACTCTGGGACCCTCTGTCTCCTCTCCCTCTAAATCGGTCCATCACAGTCTCCTTGCTGTTTCTCAGACTCTGCAGATGTGGTCCCGCCTCCAGGTGTTTTGCCCCTGCTGTTCACTGAGTTAAAATGCCTACCTGTCAGCCTGTGGCTCAGCCAGATGAGCTTGCCGCCAATTCTGAGAACCTGAATAAGGTCCCTGGAACCCATGTCGTGGAGGGAGAGCAACTCCTGCAAGTTGTCTTCTGATTCACATGCATGCACATGCACACGTGGATGTGGACACGTGCACACACACGAACATATGCACAGACACATGCACACACATGCACATGCACATGTGGACGTGGACACATGCACACACACGATACACACAGACACATGCACACACATGCACACACACATGCACATATACAGACATGCACACACACGGACACATGCACATGTTGCACATGGACACAAATATGCACACGCACACACATGCACACACACACATGTGCATACACAGACATGCACACAGAGGCACATGCACACACACGCACATGTACACATGCACACACATACACACGCAAAACAATGTTTTAAAGTATTTTAATGAACAAACAAATAAGATGTTCTTCCTGCCTCCATAACTCGCCCTCCACCCTCTTTTCAGGCCTCTGTGTAAATGGCTCCAGCATCCCTCTGTGTGTGTGTGTGTGTATGTGTATACATATTTCTGTATGTGCAGGTGCACACATGTGCTTTTAGGTCCAGAGATGAGAAGTTGATGTCAGGGGCCCCTCAATCTCTCCACTGTTTTGTGAGGACCAGTTCTCTCACTGGCGCTTGTTAATTAGGCCTGGCTGGGTGGCCAGTGAGTCTCCAGTATCTTCCTGCCTCTGCTACTCCACAAGCGGTGGTTATAAGCACACACCACCAGTCCTGGCCTTTTCCATGGGTGGTGGGGACTGAACTCAGGACCCCACGAGTGGATAGCCAACACTTTACCAACTGAGCCATCGCCCAGCCTTGTGTTTATGAATTGAACGGCCCCTGGATAAAGCTGACACACACCTGCGTTTGTCAATGGAGTTCTATCGGAAGCCAGCGGTGCCTGGTCCCTTGGGTGTTACCTGGGATGCCAGCTGGGGTAGGAGCAGCCAGCAGGCCTGGCAAAACCAAGATACACAGAGGAGCTGCCGTCTCAGACTTAAAAGCACATGTGTGCACCTGCACATACAGAAACATGTACACACACACAACACACACACACACACACACGCACACACACACGCGCGCACGCACGCGCGCGGTCCAGGAGACTGGGGTTTACTAGTTACAAGTAGGGTGAAGCAATGGATGGGAGATACTTTGTGATTCAAAGATCGGCTGCTTGTAACCTCGCCCTTTGTGGGGGAAATAGACCCTGATGTCTTCCCAAGATGGGGTTCCATGTCCACCTAGCATCTCTTGAGGGCACAGAACAGGAAATTCAGTCAATGGCTTGAGCCAGAAAGTGTAGCTTGTTAGCTTAGAACTGAGAGATGACTTCAGGTACAGCAGGATCCAGGGCCTCATCCTCCAGGCTTCAATCAAAGGACAGTCCACAGCTCCCTGGAAGTGGAACTTTGATGATCTGGATGTCAGCGGGGAGGTGGGAGCCCTTCCCTAGTTGGGTAGCTGGAAGGGAGAAATGAGTCTGCCAATGCGGGGAGAATAAAAGATTGTGACAGTCACCGGAACCTGCACACGACTCTGCAGATGGTACTAAGCTTGCGACTCAACTGCCTAGATTACCCGGGTGGGCACAGTGGCATCCCAGTGATCAGTGTAAGTCGGTGGTAGGAATGTCAGAGTCAGAGGCCCTGTAAGAAAGGAAGCACAGTCACTGGGAGACAGAGAAGCCACTCTGCAGCTGGCCCTGAGGATGGAGGAAGGGGCCACACACCGAGGGATGTAGGCAGCCTTGAAAAGCCAGAAAGGCAGAGAAGAAAGAAGTTAATGGAGCCTGTGGAAGAGACACCATCTTCTGACACCGTGGCTAAGTGACCAGCGCCAGACTTCTGACCTCCAGAACCGAAGGTGATGTATGCTGATATATGTGAATGACTAAGCTCCTGGCTTGTATTCACCTGCCCCTGGCAGCAGCAGGAACCTCACATTCCAGGTGCGGAGGTGGCCCAGGCTGGATCTTACTGACCCCCCCATCTTTGTATTCTGATTCCTCTTGGGCTCTTTCTTGGGTCAGTCTGTCTCAGATAGAGTATGTGTGTGTGTGTGTGTGTGTGTGTGTGTGATGCATATGTGTGTGTTGTGTATATATGTATGTATGTGTGTGTGTAGTTTGTGTGTATTTATATGTGTGTGTAGTGTATGTATGTGTGTGTGTGGGTGTGTGTAGTCTGTGTGTGTGTGTAGTTTATGTGTGTGTATTTATATGTGTGTGTAGTGTATGTATGTGTGTGTGTGGGTGTGTGTAGTTTGTGTATGTGTGTGTAGTTTATGTGTGTGTATTTATATGTGTGTGTAGTGTATGTAGGTATGTATGAGTATGTGTGAATGTATTTTCAATTCTCCAAATTGCGCCCTATCCCTACAGGGCCAGGATTGGGGCCGGCTTCCCAAGAGACCTATCTGGGATCCACAACTAGTCCAGATGTGCAAGGTCTGAAAGCTGCCTGGAAGCTCAGCGGGTCAGTGGGTTTCCATCCACACCCTGTCCTCCCTTCTAATCCCCTCCCCACTGAGCCATTTGAAACCACTCCCCTGCTCACTCCCCATTGATCCTCAACCTGTTTCTCCCCCAAAGCTCTTTGTGGCAGGGGCCCAATAAATTCACCAGGTCTATTGTTACCATCTGTGTCTGGGTTCATTGAGGCCAGCAGCAGGGTCCCCGGGCCTGTGTAATCCCGTCCAGAGGCTCCCCTTCCTCACCGCGGAATGTGCTTGCACATTCCGGATCCCAGAAATGAGTCCTTAGACATTGTATTCCAAGGGTGGGGACATCAGGCAGCGTTCCTCTGGGAACAGCTGGACAAGCCCCGGTAGGCTAGGTGCAGCCAGTAGGGCCACCTCATTCATAGTCGGGCAGGTGAAACACAGCTTATTCAGTTCATTGCTGCTTATCTGCCCAGCAACATGTTTTAGGTGATGTCTGCATTTAAGCATCCTGCGTGTGTGTGTGCATGTGTGCATGCACATGCGCGTTTACTTGTTTGTGCGTGTGCGTGTGCACAGGCAACGCTGGGGCCAGAGACCGACTTTGTTTTCTGAGATATAGTTTCTCACTGGGACTTGAGGATCACCAATAAGGCTAGGCTGGCCAGCCAGGGAGCCCCAGAGGAAGTCCTGCCTCTGTCCCCCCAGAACTTGGATGACAGGTGCACGCTAACATACTCAACTCTCTCCTTTTTTGTGTGGGTGCTGGGGGGACTCAGGTTACATTTGCTTATGAAATCGGTAAATGAAAAATAGACACGCGCAGCATAATACGTCTAGATTAGATTGTAAGTGGCTCAATCGAGCTTATTTGCAACTGGTTTGATTTCTCAAAGCAACCCTGCGATGTCTATGATATTCTCTATGTATATTCTGTGTGTGTGTGTGTGATGTATATTCTCTGCATTTTTAGATGGGGAATGGGAGGTGCAGAAAGGTTAAGGAACTTGTGCAAGGTCACGCAGCTAGTCGGGATGGAGCTGGGATTTGAACCTAGGAAAGCTGTGTGTTTGGCCACTCCGCTATGCGCCTCTCTCTCAGTACAAGGGTTATCATTCTCCAGGGGTGACTTGCATGTCTATTTCCCTCCTACATCTACCCTGCCTTGTCCCTCCTGGGTGGGTCTCTATAAACCGCTGTCTGGGGCCTGCTGTCCAGAACTCACGTGGTGCCTTCCAAGCGCCCATGTATGACATATGCTGTCCTTCTGCCCTGCTGTGGGCAGGTTGATCTTCACTACGACACCGGGAGGCAAGTGCATAATTGAATCCTCCAAGTTTTAGAAGGGAGACTGAGGCTCAGAGAGCAGAGGTTGTCTCCTGCCCAGGTTCTGCTGCTGGTAAGTGGCCAGCTCAGGACTCCATGGCTGCCTTTCTGCTCTTGATCCTGCCGCTGGGGACCTGCATCACGGTACTGTCTTAGGGCTGCCCCTCCAGCTAGTGGCTTAGGACAACGAACAGCTTCAAATGCAGGCTGAAGCCCACAGGGGATCCTTCCTGGCTTCTCCAAGCTGCCAGAGGTTTACCATAACCTGTAAGAAGCTCTCTCTAATTTCAGCTTTGTTGTCCTACCCTCCGTTCCCATGTGACATTCTCTCCACACCTTCTTCCCCCAGTCTTTGTGTCCAAATATCTATTCCCTTTAAATTAACATTTATTGACTTAGCTCATGTATGTGCATGTGAAGGTGCGCACGAGGCAGGGGCTGGTGATGTGGAGTTGGTTCTCTCTTTCCACCTTTACGTGGGTTCCAGGAATGGAGTCAGGTCATCAGGGCTGCGCACAGCAAGTACTTTTGCCCACAGAGCCATCTTGCTGGCTCCAATTAATTTATTTCTGGGATAGGGTTTTTGCTATGTAGCTCAGGCTGACCTCGAACTCAGGATCCTCCCGCCTCAGCCTCCCAAACTCCAGGACGAGAGGCCCGCACAGCCATGCCCAATTCTACTCGGAGTGCTGACCCTCCCTGAGGCTGAGCCGGCTGTATTACAGCACCCCACCCCAGCTGCTGGCCCAGCGGTAAGAATTATTAGGCCCCATTATGAATTGGTTTTTAATCTCTTATTAATAGTGCTGCCATTATACTGTCATAGAAGCAATTAGGATCCCTCCCCTCCCGCTCCCAGCTTGAGACTTTCTGATCTCCCTCCCCAGCCCGAGATGGGGCTGCAGGCAGGGATGGGGACAGAAGAACTTACCAGTTAGAGTCCAACATGTCCCTACCCACCCATCCATCTCCTGGGGGCAGAATTCTTTTCTAACTGGGTCTCTTAGAGCTGCCAAGGGGGTCTTGGGGAAGGTGCGGTCCACACCCATACAAAGCCCTCTTGGTGGGTGTGACACGTGACTGTACTTCCTGTGGTACACTGATGTCCCCAGACCTGCATCATGGTAGTCTCATGCCTCTCTGCCTAATTCACCTTCCCCTCTCCGATGCCCTCAGCATGGCAGCCAGGGACAGCTCCTGCCCACAGAAGCCAGAGGCTGGCAGAAGGGGAAACTGAGGCAGAGAGTCATTTCGATACCTTCAAACAGGGTCATCGACACTCTTTGAAAGTCACGAACAGAGGCCCCCCACATCTCACTTGTAGCTTGTGGTCTAGCTCTCTTTCCCTAGAGCTGAGCAAGAAAAGAGATTGGGGCTGGGAGCCATAGAGACAGCAGAAAGGGTGTGTGTGTGTGTGTGTGTGTGTGTGTGTACCTTAGGCAGAGGGGGCTCCACCATCAGGGAACAAGTAATACCCTTGGCCATGATTTTGAGAGATTCAGTCCCAGCTCTCCCTCAGCCTGTCTGGAGACTTCACACTCTCCTCACTCTGGGCCTCAGTTTCCCCACCTGCAAATAAGCTGTTGTGTAAGCACCCTTGAGGGGGGAATAGCCTTCCCCACCCAGCTTGGAGACTAAGGCAGAACCATGTTTTTATCTCCTAAGGACTGGTAAGGCCCAGACGCTGCCAGGACAATACTTGAGTTTTCCCAGAAGGGAAAGGCCCCTCTACCTGATCCAAACACAGCCCTCCCTCGATAGGGTAGAGCAGGGGTGAAGGGGTTAATAACCCCTCCTCAGGCCCCACCTGCAGGGGGCTCTCCTGATAGGCAGAATGAGTACAGAGGCTCCATCTGGTCTCTGGGCCTTGCCTTCAGGACTAACAGTGACTGACAGGCCACAGCCTGGCTTGGCTAGGATCTGCAAGGAAGCAGGCACTGGTTGTGGGGTGGGGTCTGGGGAATGGCTGGAAGCAGGATGAGGTACATGGAGGGAAAAAAAAAAAAACATGCCTGGCAGGGCTGAGGACTTGGAAGTGGCTGTTTAGTGTCAAATCTAACGTATTATCATTTGCTCATTCATTCATTCCCTCAGCAAACACAAATTGGGGACCTACTGTGTGCTGGGTGGTCTGAGAGGTGCTGGGGACCTGGGGGGGACAAGAGGCATAAAACCCTACATTCTAGAGGCTTCCTCCTGTCTCTCTCCCCCTCCACTTCCTCCCTCTCACTTCCTTTTGGTCATGGATGGATCTTCTCTGCTATCTGCTGTGGGTCACACAGGCAAACCACACTGGTGTTATTCTGAGGTTCATGTACATTAGTGTGTACCCCATGTTAAGTCCATCCATCCTAGTGATCTGTCTTCTGGAACCCATCTCCTCCGCCCACCTCACCCCAAGGCCAGAGACTGGTCCATCTACCAAAGAAGCGTCCAGGAGGCCCCTTTCGGCCCCTGTCCTCTGGGGTCCCAGGATCTCTGACCCTCCGCTGGCCTGTGCCTGAAACCACTGCAGAGGGTTGGTGCCGGCAGCCTATCTGGGCTTCCCGGGGCCTACCTCTGCAGATGTGGTGTCCCGGGAGGCAGAGAAGGGGCCCTAGCAGCCTCAGGCCAGAGGCAGCGCTCTGTTTCATAATTACAGAGGGAGAGCCGGCGATATAAAATGATAATGGCACGTTTTAACCTGGGGACCGGCTCTGGAGCTGCGAAGTCACTCGGATATGCGCGCGATGGAGGGCGAGGGGCGCCGCCCGGGCTGCAGCTGAGATCGAGCGTTCACAAACAAGACGTAAATTGGATGCAAACATCTAATTAACCTTCTCCCTCAGTTCCCTCCCAGAGGCGGCCCTCCCTGGGCTCCTAGTGCGGTCTTCCCTCAGGGATGGATTTGGGGGAGGAGAGGAGGGGCAGGTAGGGGATGGGAGGAGGGGGAGAGAGCCAAGCTCTTTCTCCTTTCTCTCTCTCTCCTCCCCCTTCCCCCTTTCTACTAGCCATCTTGGGGCTGAGTTACCTCCCTGCTCTCCCAGGTAAGGGCCCCCAGCTTCAGGCCTGTTGCAAAGAATTCACTTTGTTCTTTAGTTCCTGCCTGAGGCTATGCGCGGCGGGAGAGATGGAGAGTTCCATGGAGTTGGTTCTTGTTTCCTGTCTGTGTTGATTTCCTCAGTTTCTCCCCAAAGCCTCTTGTTTATCATCTAAACTCCCTGGGCCTCTGAGTTATCTGGACCCCAGCGCTGGGAACAACATAACCTCTGGACTCCTCCTGAATCTGCTCTCTCCCCCTTCAGCTCTCCATCTATGCTACACATATTTAGTGAGCACCTACTGTGTACCAGTATTGTTCAAGCAATGAAAGTGTATAGTGATGAACAAACAGATGCCACCCAAATCCCTAAAACAAACAACCCCATAACCCAAAACTGTCCTCTGCTGGGCCTTGGACAGGAGGCTAGGGGATGTCCCGGGCTGTGGATGCTGGCTGGGACCCCAGTTTTCTTCACAACTGTCCAGGGGCTGCTGGACACAGTTGGTCTTATTTTCTTTTTCAATTTTCAAACACCAACATGCAAAGAACTTGAAGAAAACAATCCCAAGCTCCCTCCTAACATAAATGTTAACGCTTTTCACCTCTCTGCACACAGGTACACAGCCTCCTGTTATTTTTTTCTGAACCTTTTTGAGGTTCAGACTTGCCGATAGCATCTACCTACCTGTTTCATTCACCCCAGAGTATCTCCCTGTTCCCATGACACAAAGACATTTGTGTATCAAGTCACAGAACGATGGTCAGAGCTAGGAGAGTCACGTGATCACACTCCTTGTCAGGCGTTCCAGCCAGTCCATTCTTAGGCGCTGGGTTTGAGCTCAGAAGTCGAGCACTTGCTGGGTCCATGTCTGACACCCTGAGTGTGTGTGTGTGTGCAGGCACAGACACGCATGTCCTGTTTGGCAGGGCATATTCAGTTGCCACATGTTTTAGACTCCTTGAAGATGGAGTGTGTTCTCTGTTCAAGCCTCCAGATCTTCTGCAACTGGGCTAGGACTGTGGCTCAGTGGGTAGGGAGAATGCTCCCCTAGTGTATACAAAGCCCTGGGCTTGATCCCCGACTCTATATAAACCCAGTGTGGTGGTGCACTTGGGAAGTGGAGGCTGGAGGATCAGAAGTTCAAAGTCATTCTCTGCTGGGAGTGAGTTCAAGGTCAGCCTGGCCTACTAAAGACCCTGTCTCAAAACAAAACAAGAAGGATTGTGTTTGAAGACCCCATGGCCTCCAGCTCTGGTGATAGGTCTGCAGCTGCTTTACATGCTGGGCGCCAAGTTCCTCTCTGCAGTGTGCCAGAAGGCCTGAGCTGTACATTCTGTTATGGCCAGGGTTTAGCTAGTGCTTGTCCGATTTCCCAATGGAAGCTTCACTCTTTTCTTCTGTAATTAAGAAGTACCTTCTGGGGGCAATGCTTTGAGGTGATGCAAACATCTAGTGGTCCTCAGACTTTGAGACACTCATTATAGCAGAAGATTCTTGCTGGGGTCAACGACCACATTTCCTAAAAGCATATTTGCTTACTCCATCCTCCCTTCTAGGCTTATCTGTTGGCTTTTCAGTGTAAAGAGGAAAATTACCCATACACCTATCCATCCATCCATCACCCATCCATCCACCCATCCATCCATTTATCCATCCACTTACTTGGGACCGCAGAGGTTCACTTGATGACATCAGTCCTTGCCTATGACCACTCTGATGCTCAGTTTGCCTTGCATGTGGCCAAGGGAAACCCTTTCACACTGCCTCTGAGTCCTTTGCACACAATCCCATCATTTTTAGCATCAACTGCCTGT
Organism: Cricetomys ansorgei; assembly: GCA_026225945.1. Classification (NCBI taxonomy): domain Eukaryota; kingdom Metazoa; phylum Chordata; class Mammalia; order Rodentia; family Nesomyidae; genus Cricetomys; species Cricetomys ansorgei. The sequence continues at coordinate 3,836,685 of JAMJFZ010000818.1, read as the reverse complement.
CTAGCATAGACAGTGCATTTTGCCCTCTCCTGGTGCTTTCCCGGCTGTAGCTCTGTCACCAGCCGCTTCTCCAAGGGTCCCCTTGTTCTTTTACTTGAAATGGTGGAGTCGAAGTCACAACCTGGGGTCATTGGGCGTCACCGAATGTAGGTCCTTAGATGTACCTAGCTGGGGACCTCCAACTCTTCAGGTGTGAAGTATCACACAACTGCCCCCACTTCCTGGGTTGCATGAAAGGTGCAGGAGCCAGCACCCTGCTATGCCTTCAGACCCTGGCCAATCAGAATGCTATGCTAGTGTCATCATGCACATTACATTGCATTCATACCATGCATGCAAACACATATACATATAGTGTTAGATCACGGTCTGTGCTCCAGAGAAAAAGAAAGTGGGGGTACAGCGACATTGGGGAGCTGGTCTAGAAATCCCTCCCTGGGGAGATGATGATGGAACAGAGACCTAAGGCGTTTAAGGGGGGACACCCCCCTCCACCTGCTCCAGGAAGCCACATCTCCATTAGAGACCCACCGCCACCATTGTTATTGTGACTTTTATTTTTTAACAAGGACGTTCAAGGACCACATGCATAGCTTTCCTGGATCCAAGACTCCCTCAGTGCCTGGGTCTACCCAGCATACCCTTGGTCAATCTCACTCAGTCCCTGTACTGTGGCCCTTCTTTCCCACCTACTTGAGGAGAAGGCTGAAGGAGAAAGTTGGCCCCGAACACAACTGGGGAGTAGGGGATGGGACCAACATCAGACTCCAGTGACAGCCATGTCCAGCAAAGAATCCTGTGTGTGCACAGTTTTTTTTTTTTTTCTTCTTTCCCATTCCTGCCGGAAGACCATGCAAGCCTCAGTTTCCCCACCTGTCCACACAGCAACGCCTCGTTCCCTGGCTTGTGCTGAACCGGATTTCAGATCTCTCCGGTAAGTCAGGTACTCAGGATGGATGGAGATAGACAGCTAGCTTCCCCGCAGCTGCCCCTCCCCCATGGCCCTTCCGACGGGCTGCCCCCCCTTCCTCCTTTTCACCCCATCTTCCCCAGGGGCAGTCAGCCAGGAAAAAGAGTCCCTCGGCAGCGATGATGAAGATGGATGTGTGATTGATTCTGCACCCCCTCCCCCTGCCCTTATGGTAGAAAATTAAAAGACCATTTGTTAAGGGGCGCAAGTCCTCAGGTGCGTCCCCAGGCTGGACAATCTGTCTCGGTGAAAAGGATGCTATTATGAGGGAGGTTGGGTGCAGGCGGAGGGCGGGCCGCAGGGGTGGCTGGGGAGGGGGAGGCCCAGACAATGTGTGTGCAGGGGAACAGAATAAATACACCGAGGGATGGGGGAGCATGCCAGCCGCGGGGCTCCTGGCAGGAGAGGCTGGGCGGGCGTGCTCCGGGCTGGCGGAGCTCATGTGCTGAGCCTCTGCAAGCAATTCCTTTTTCATGACCCTTGTCTGGGACCAGAAGGGTGTCACCCCGGAGCTCTGCCGCCTCCCATTAAGGATCCTCTTTAAGGAGCCAGTGTCTCTTAGAAACCTCTGTGCGGAGAGGGCTGGGAGGAGGGGTCTGTGACTGAGTCCCCTCCGCCCTCTTGGGGGTCTTTAAGTGATTAGAAGAAAGGGGCCAGGGCCCCAGCGCCACTCACTCTGGAGGAGGGCATTTGTCACTGAGCTGTTACTATTTTCTAAAGGGTTTGCATTGGGCTCTTCCCGCGGTCTGCCGCGGCCTTTGTGTGCCTGGCTTTCCTAGGCGAGGTGCCCCACCCTGAGCCTGGCCGCCCATGCTCCTTGCCCCTACTCCCCAACCCAATCCCGTGCCTGCTGACCTGCCTCCCGCCCTCCTTCCCTACCTAGGGCCCTTTGCAGGATTAGAAGGTGCCGGCAGGGCTCTGCACTTCTCCTGCTACCCACTTCTAACGTGGTTCACCAGGGCGGCTCAGTGGCTGGTTCCCCCGTGCCTGGCCTGGAGCCTGCATCAGCAGAAACCCAGAGAGCGCTCTCCTCGACCTCTTCAGCGAGTCAAGAAACACCGTCTTCACAGGACTGGTGGAGAAACTGAGGCTCAGTTGTGTTGAAGAATTGAATAGACTGCTGGGTTTGGAGCTAGTTTTCAGGCTGGTGAAGGGAGACAGGAATATTTGTAGGAAGGAATGTCCAATCAGCCGAGGGATTCTAGAAAGTTCTGGCAGTCAACCAGAGCTGTAGGGATTGATGTCTCCATTCCCTCAGCCTAGAGGATGAAACAAAGAGACATCTTTAAAAGATCAACTTGCTGGGTGTGATGGTGTGTGACGGGAATCCTACCTAGCACTTGGGAGCTGGTGGCAGGAGGATAGGAGTTCAAGGCTAGCCTTGGGTACATAGTGGGTTCCTGCTCAACCTGGACTACATGAGATCCAACCTCAAAAAACCCACCAAACTGAACAAATAAAACCTAAAAAAAAAAAAGAAAAGAAAAAAAAAAAGAAAAAGAAAGGTGAATTTAAACATTTCTCTCCCCAGCTGAAGAGTCCGCCTTCCACTGCCTAAGGGCTGTCCTCATTGGCCCTTCTGACCTGCCCCTCCCTCCTGTTCATTCCACCCCCACTCCAGTCACAAGCTCCTGTTGCTCCCCGCTCTCTGTTGAAGTACACCCTTTGCCTGCATGCCTTCTCCCATGTCTCTCCCTCCCATCGTTCATGCTTGACTCGTGGGCAGGTTTTAAACACCCACACCCCCAAGCCTCAAGGAGAGGGGACCTCGTGTGTGTGTGTGTGTGTGTGTGTGTGTGTTTATGTGTGTGTGTGTGTGTGTGTGTTTATGTGTGTGTGTATTTCAAAAACTCCCCCTGTCTGTGAAGTCCCAGAGGGTTGAGGAGTCTTGGCCCAGCCAGCTCTGACTCCTGCTTCAGATCTGACCCTGAAGGCTGGATCAGGCGCCTTAGAATAGAACGGCCCGCAGCCTATTCAGTTGCCCCCATCCCCTTTTGTATCCACCACACGTGTTTGAGCGACATGTGTCTTGGACATCTGCCTGGTTCCCAGTTGTAACCCTGCACCCGGCACTTCACGGGCGCCGGGATACAGAACAACTTTGCTGAAAGGGGAATTAGCAAAGAGAAAGGACCTCGGAGCAGAGTCTACAGGGGCTTCCCAGCCTGTCACTACCTTGCCTTTTCCTCTCAGGGGTGGGAGCAGGGGGCTTTCTGATGATACAGCTTGGCCTTCCAAGTCATCCCCAGGTCCCCTCTGGACCCGTCTCCCCCTACCCTTGCAGGGTTGGTCCTTCTCACCCCATTCCCACAGCCGCCCCTCCCCCAGCACCCTGTAAAATAACCTTCCGTGGAGTCACAATAGGAATCTTGGGTAGCTTGAAAAGGCAGATTCCATACAGCAATGCCGCTTCACGTTTGGAAGGGGAGAAGAAAAAAATCTAAGCAGCAAAGTGGAAAAATTAAAAACGTTGACTCGGAGCCAATCCGCAAGGGTTCGAATCCCGTCGCTGCCACCTATGTGCTGTGTGAGCCTAGGGGAAACACTGAAGCTCTGTTCCACAGATTTCTCATCCTAACACGGAGGCGGCTACCCTACGGGACTGTGCGTTGTGGAATGCTGCAGAGGTCACGTGTGGTGCGGCGTGCGCGGTTGGCGATGCTCACAGGGCTGTCATGAAACGAAGTACCTTTTAGAAAGACTTGTCCTAGCACCCCTCACAAAAGTACTCAGTGAGTCCTAGCTGTGAGTTTTATCATTCCTGCTGAGGCTCTATGTCTGAACTCCATGGTGTCAACTCCTGCTTCTGTGACTCAGTCTTCCTGGCATTGGGTACATGGGGAGGCAGACCCCAGTTACCCTTTGTAGAGAGATTCTGGTTTACTTTCAGGATGCCGAGTGTACAGGGCTTCCTCATGGTCCCTTTTCGGGGGGACTGAGCTGGGTCCCCACTTGATGCTGACTCCTCTCTGGCTTCATGGCAGCTGTGGGGATGGACAGGGATACCAGGGCCTGGGGAGGCAGCCAGCCTCCGAGGGAGGAGGAGGAGGAAATCTACAGGGAGAACGGAGCTTTGCATAGAGCCAATGTGCTAGCTGAACCAGCTTTTCAGTCCCTTCCGTTTTTAAACAGAGTTTCTCTGTTGTAACTCTGGCTGTCCTGGAAGTTGCTCTGTAGACCAGGCTGGCCTCGAACTCGAACTCCCAGAGGAGGCGCCTGCCTCCGCCTCCCGAGTGCTGAGATTAAAGGTGTGCGCCACCACAGCCCAGCTCCATTTTTTTTCCCCAAATACTAAAATGTCCACTGTATTATAAATGGGCAAGTATTTGAAATATACTTTCAAACTTGGGGGGAATGGAGGATTGACAATCTTAGAATGAACCCTCATTTTGCGGGAGCATCAGGGGATAGGAGAATTCACAGGTTCAAATGAATGGAAGATGTTTCGCTCATCCAGGGTGGTCTGTGTTTCCACAGTGAGGGCGGAACAGTCCCAGAGACCCAGGGAACAGGGCATGTGAGGCTCAGGTCTCCTGGCCCCATCTCATTTCTCTCACACGTTCGTGTGCATGCACGTGCATGCGTCTCTCTCTCTCTCTCTCTCTGTGTGTGTGTGTGTGTGTGTGTGTGTGTGTGTGTGCGTGTGTGCGTGTATGCATGTGGAGGTCAGAGGTTGTTGACTCTTGGGCGTCTTCTACATTCTGGAATTTCAACAAGGTGGCTAGATGGCTAGCGAGCCCCAAGGACCTGCAGGTCTCTGGCTTCTATGTCACCACTGTCATTGCTCACCTACTGTGACAGCTCACCAAAGAGGACGAGAAGCATATTCATCCTGCGATCCCTGCCAGACCTCAGCAGAGGGAACCACCGCCATGGCCAATGCCATACAGTGGCACCCGAGCCTCTGAGCGAGCGCAGGTGTTTTTGTTCCTTCAGAACTCCTCAGGTGCAGATCATAAGCAATCACACCTCTCCCACAGAAACCCTTCACCTGCAGACAATACAAAACGCCAAAACCCAGGCTAGCCCCTCACCCGACAGTGCACAAAACATTTTATACATAAGTACACTTCCATAACACACCACCGCTGGGGTTATAGCCTGAGGTTGAAGTGTGGCTTCTAGGGACTGAGTTCAAGTCACCACACGGGTGAGGCAAGTGTTTTCCTGACTGAACTGCTTCTTTTAGTTTTCTGAGACACCCAGGCTGGTTTCCAACTTAACAGGTAGTCAAGGCTGGCTTCCGACTTCTGATCCTCTTGCCTCCCCCCCCATCCTTAAGTGCTGCCATGTGCCACTGGGCCCAGACCTGCGCTTGAGTGTCTTTTCATTAGGACTTGGATCTATGAGACCGGAAGAACCCTGGCCCTTGTAAACCCTCTTGTTAGCCCGCCTTCCCCTACATCACTGGGCTCTACTGTTCTCCAAACACACCCAGTGCAGCCCCAACCCCAGAGGCCTTTGCACAAGCTATTTCTCTGCGTGGTATGGCCTCCCTCCACGGTCACATGACTTCTCTCTATCCAAGCTTCAGAGCGGCTTCTGCTGACCTCTCTATGGCAGATAGAGTCCTTCACCATCTTCCCCATTGGGAAGGCTTGTCTCTCCTAACTCTGAAATTGGGCTGGGATTGTATCTCAGTTCATAGAGCGGCTGCAGCATTGAATCAAATGGGTTGTGGTGGCACGTGCCAGTCACCCCAGAACCCTAGAGGAGGAGGCAGGAGCACCAGAAATTCAAAGTTACCCTCATCTATACAGTGAGTTAGATAGAGGTGAGCCTGGGGTACAACCTGATAGACTCTCTCACTCAAACGCAGAAACAGGCTCGTCTTGGTTGACATCTTCTGTTTACCTTTTGATCTCCCCAAGTCCACAGCACCAGCTTACACAGAAGGTCTTAGGAGGCCAAGAGGTGCTTGCCTGGAGACACCAGAGAGCATGCCCCGAGGCTGACTTCCCAGGGTCCTTCTAGAACGTAGTCAGGAAGGTTGTGTCTGCTCAGCCCAGTTCTGCCCTTTGTCATGGACTGGTGCCTGCAGGACAGGAGCATGGTGAAGCCATGACACACCACACCTGTCTACCAGGATAGCTTTCTGCACAGTTCATCTCCTCTGTGGTACCAGTCTCTTTTGGAGAGCTACCAGCCCCTGGGACAGGTTCCCATTACCCGACTCCAGCTGCTGTTTCTCACGTGAGGGTGGAGCTGTATTCTTTTCTTGCCAAGGGTTTGTGTCTCCTCACTGTCCCTGCTTGAGCTCCCAGCTTCCTTCTCACCAACAAATAAGTCCTGGCCTCCTGTGGTGGCTCCAGTGTCCCCTGTGGACCTACCTGGGATTTGAGGGGCCAGAGGGCAGGAACCCTTAGAGGCTTCCGAGAGAGGAACCCAAGCCTGTAAGAGCCTCCTGGTCCTTTTGCATCAAAGCTGTCTGTTTGGGTCTTTCTTGTTTGGTCACGTGACAGTTCCTCCCCTAAGTCTGTCTTTCTGTGTTGTGGGCTGTGCAGTTCACCAGAAGATGGTGATCAGGTTCCTGGCTTCTAACTAGGGAGGCTACCCCCACCCCCAAGCTGTCACCACCTAAATATCTCCACACATCACCAGTGTCCCCTGTAAGTCAAACTGTCCCAGCCTTGGACCACCCAGTAACCAGGTTCCGTGTCCCAGTCACACCCAAGAACTGGCTGGAACGGATGGACTGCTGAACCCTACCCTGGGTGGCTATGGTGGGTCCCTGGTTGGGAGGAAGGCTTGACAGTGGGGGGTTTTGAGTTTCTCAGGGGAGTCTGAGGGTAAGAGAAAGGGGGAGGGAAACATCCAGTAGCTGAGACAGAGCAACTTCCTGCTTGCTCCCTGATCTAAAGGAAACTGAAGCAAATACTGGTGGCTCACGCCTGTTGTCAAAGGCTGAGGCAGGAGGATCAAGTCAGGAGTTGGACATCAGCCTGGGTCACATAGCAAGACTCTGCAAACAGAAAAAGATAAAGCTGGGGACATAACTCAGTTGGTAGAGTGTTTATCTAGCACGTACCGAGCCCAGGGTTTGATCCCTAGCATGGCAATAGACCTGGCTTGGTGATGTCATCACAGCGTAATCTCAGCAATCTGGGGGCAGAGGCAGGAGGATCAGAAGTTTAAGGTCATTCTCATAAAGAATGTTGGAGGCCAACATACATAGAGAGTTGGGGGCCAGCCTGGGCTATATGAGACGCTGTCTCCAAAAATAAAAAAATTAAAATTAAAAAAAAAAAGAAGGAAGGAAGAGGGAATGGGGGAAGAAAAGAGAAGGAATCTGAGACTAAACCAAGCCAAGACTGTGTTTATAACAAAGGTAAGAACAGCTCAAAGGCCCAGCCCATGCTGAAGTACCCATGGCAAACCCAGGAAGAAAGTTAAAGAGAAAAAATGCTCACAACCCTCAAACAGACCCAAGAACTGCTCTGCAGAGGGAGTGGGGGTGGGACAGGGCGTAGGGGGTGGAGTGTCACACTGGGGCAGACCAGGCTGGGGTGAGCCTCCTGCCCCAGCTCTGCCTCCAGCTCCTGTCCCATTTTCTCTCCAGGAAGAGCATCTGTGTCCCATCCTCCCTCCTGAGACCCACGCAGAGTGCCAATGGTCTGGTGGCATCGCCAGTGGCACATCTGTGATGCTAATGGCTTTGAGATATCACAGATCCCCATCTCCCGAGGTCCTGTCACCAGCCAGCGAGGACTCTTTTTAGCTCCTTCCTCTCAGTGGGTTTGAGTTGGGAGTCTCCTAGCTTAAGTGGGAATGCTAGAGTCTCTATTTTTACACAAAAGACTACTTATTTATTTACTTATTTATTTATTTATTTATTTATTTATTTATTTATTGGTTTTGAATCTTGCAATCAGCCCAGGGTGGTCTCGAACTCAGGGTGGTTCTCTCACCTTAGCCACCACCTAAGGGCTGCGCTGATAGGCATCTGCCATTGCACCTGGATGTTCCCAGCTTATTTTGGACCAAAGTCAGAAAACTACAGCCCTATGGCCGACCACCTGTCTTTATAAATAAAGTTTTATTGGCATGCATCTCTTCCTTTGCGAATTGTATTGGCTGCTCTGAGAACACTGCGCCCTTGCTCTGTGGGTTACAAGGCCTGATGGAATTCCTCACAGGGAACCTTTGTGTGGAGACGGGTGGGGTGGGGAAGGCTCAGTAGGGAAGTGCTTGCTATGCAAGCTTGGGAACCTGGTTCCATCCCTAGCACCCATGTGAAGGACTGGAGCATGGTGGGGTGCACTTGGGACCCGGTGCTGGGGAGGCCGAGACAGGAGATCCGCTGGGGATGCCGAGCCAGCCAGCTTAGTTTAATGAGTGAGCTGCTAAGAACACTGGCTGCTCTTGCAGAGGATCTTGATTTGATTCCCAGAACTCAAGTAAGATGCTCATAAAAGCTCTAGGGGATCTGATACCTTCTTCTGGACTTTGGGAGCCTGCACTTATAAGTGTGCGCATGTGCACACACAGGCACACAGACACACACACCTGTACTCGTTAACATACACACACACACCTGTACTCAGTTACACACACACACCTGTACACGTTAACACACACACACACACACACACACCTGTACTCGTTAACACACACACACACACACACACACACACACACACACACACACACACCAAAACAAAAAACGAAGACATGTGCTGGCACACACTTTTAATCCCAGAGCTCTGGAGGCAGAGGCAGGCAGATTTTTGTGAGTCCCAGGCCAGCCAGGTTCCAGCCAGGAGTGTTTCCAAACAAACCAACCAAACGCGCAGTGTCTGATGATCCACACCAGAGGTCTAGTCTGGCCCCAACACACACTCATACTCACACTCACATACACACACACACTCACTCACTCACACACTCACACACACACTCACATGCACACACACACACACACACACTCACTCACTCTGCTTCATGGCCCTGGATGTTGGCAACTTGGGGCTCTGGTCTTCAGCAACTCCTTGGGAATTCAGGTTACCATCTAAGGTTTTCGCACCTTTGGGTCTGCTCCCCTTGACTCTTGTCTCCAAACTGAATGCCAAGTCCTGTATTCCTGTCTGTTTCCACTGGCCCAGGCTGACATCCCCCCTTCCCATCCTAAGACATCTGCTTCCATCCTGGCTCCCATGCTCCCCCAGCATCCTGCCAAAGGGGCCTTGGTGAGCCTCCCACACCCCACACTTCCTCCCTCACAGCTTCCCAGGTTGATTCTCACAGTTAGCTGCTGCTTCCAAGAGCAACCCGCTCTGGGCCTGTGATTATTGCCCAAGCTGTTTCTACCCCAGGGCCTTTGCATTGCCTTCCCTTGACTTTGCCTGCCTTCTCCACCTGTGTGACTTTTACTTGTCTTTGTCCTTCTCAGATACCACCTGCTCATTCAAGACACACCCTCTAAACCCCTTATTTATTTCCAGGGTCCTCTGAGTAGACTAGAAAGTCCACAGAGGAAGATGGCTGGGTCCATCCAGAAAGAACGCTAACAGTTTCCCCGGGATGGAGAACAGGGCTCGGATTTGTATTGGCTTTAGGGATCCTTGTAGGAGTGAATGGATACACGAACAAATGCATGCATAATTTGCAATGGTCACCAGGCAGATAAGATACCACATGTAAACGTTTAGTATTTTCCCTGGTGCAAGAGAGCTGGTCCCTGGACAGCGACAGGTCTATGCGGGAGGGACAGAGCTATCTCAGCTTGGGTTGGGGCTCCTAGCCTCAGCTCCATTCTCCCCACTCCCTAGCAGAAGGCTCTGAGGCCTCCTCTGATGTCCTGTCATTGGCTCCTTGCTTCTTGGAGTCCAGCCTGACTGGACATCTTCCATCCCGGCTTCTTTCTGTGCCTCTCCATCTCCCTGTCAGGTGCTGTACTCATCCTGGGTCCTAATTGAGACGGCAAATTCCAGGGACAGGGCTTGCAGCCAAGCCTGCCAGCCCTCCTAGCCAGGAACGAGAAAAATCATGCAAAAACCCCAACACCACAGGCAGTATGCAGATTGCTGCTCATCATCTCCATCAGCAGGAAGTGGCTCTGGTCCCCTCTTCCGATGAGCCCCTGCTCCTGCCAGGAAGCACCCGAGGGCCCCCTGCCACTCTGCTGCAACAACTTCTCACCCAAGGGGGATCATGGAGTCGGAGTGTATCCTAGGCTCCGAGGAGTCCCTGCCTGGTATCAGGTGCGGATACACAGCCTGCTGGATTCCCGAGTTCTCTCCCTGTCTTGGCTTGTTTGCTTTGGACTGTGAGGGCCTGAGCAGAGAGGGTCCCTGGCTCCTCATCCTGTTTCCACCCCCCAGACTGGGAGAGACCCAAGTGCACAGCCCCCTAGTGAACCAGAGGCAGCGCCATACCCCAGCTGTCCGCTCACAAAATGTTGGACCAAATCCTGCCTCTCATGGTTGCAAGGAATACATTTGTCAAGGTGGTTTCTTCTGTATTGTAACGGTGTCACTTATTCAACGAAGATCTGGAGGTAGAACGTTCTGGATGTGAGGCAGGTGGGTGCTGAGATCTCAGACTGTGTGGGGGTGTCGTGTCCTAAAGTTTAGGGGTATGGCTGTGACATTGGCTTCGTGGTGAGATGGCAGAGTGCCCTTGACAAAACTTGTGATGTTTAAGAGGCTGGTCCCTTCCTAAGGTTCCAGGACAACTTACTGTGATGGCTCCCTGTGGTAGTGTGGGTCTGGGTACCAGGTCCATTGGATACTGACGCCCCCACTTTGTAGCCCCGCAGCCTAGTTGAGGGAACCATGTCTAACCATACATGTGAAGATTAGAGAGAACCAGGTACCCAGGCAATGATCGGTTACACTGTTAGAATACCGCTGGAATCCGGATGCCAGTCTGAGCTCTGCATCTGCGTTGCTGTGTAACCTCAGGCAAGTTTCTTTACCTCTCTGAGGCCCTAAAAATGAGAGAGTAGAGCTTTTGTGAAGGTTCAGTCTCCCTCAACATTGAGAAAGGCCTAGCCCAGAATCACACGGGGGCGAGGGGTGAGCATCAGGTAGCACCTTATACTGTAACCCATGGCAAGGGCAGCAACGGCCACTGTGCTTACTGCCCTGACTGCCTCATGCGAGACATTGGTTCTAGCTCTGAAGTCTCCAGCCAGAACTAGTGGGCACCTGGCCCCTCCCCTCCCTCTCCCCATCACCCCTCCATCCTCTCCCTCCATCCCCTCTTTCCATCCGTCCACCTTCCTTCATTCTTTTTATCCATCCATGCCTCTGTCCACCTCACTGATGGATCCTTCTTCCTTTCCCTCCTATCCTTGCTTCTCTCGTTTCTTCCTTCATTTTCCGTCCACAGACCCAGCGGCAGCTCTGTCTTTCCCCTTTATCACCCAACTCTATTTTTCTGCCCTCCGTTGGTTCATTGGTCCCACTCACCTGCCCATCACACGGACTCATTCCTTTTCTCCTCACCTGGAGGAGTTTCTGTCAAGTACATACTACTAGGGGAGGTGGGGAAGCCAGAGGGATCAGGTGCCCTCTTCACACCTGACACCCTACTGGGTGACAGCTGGGATTGGCTGACTAAGGCTCCAACCTTCTACATCTTGAGGGAGGAACCGGAGAAATAGGAATGAGTCTGTTCATTTTGGTGGCAGAGGTATCTGGAACCCAGGGGGCATATCCTGGGGGATGACATCACTGTCAAAGCCCAGTGTCACGCTCCACAGGGTAGCCGTTGCTTACCTCCTCGTAGACTATCCCTGACTGTCTAATGAAGCCTTGGTCTGAGTGTTCTAGTGCTAGCCCACTTTGCCTTGACCTATTTCCTGAATCCAGGTCCCCTAGGTTGCTGGTGGCTCCTGGGACTTACCAGTACATCCTGGGATGTAATTTGCTTCCAGGTTAAGTTAGCTAGAAGAAGCGTTTGCTGTTGGGCAGGGAGACTCTGGAGTGGCCACTCATTGTTTGTTTAATTCTGTGATCAAGTCATCCATCACCTTTCGTCCATCCATCATCCATCCACCCATCATCCATCCATCCATCTATCATCCATCCATCCATCATCCATCCATCCATCATCCATCTATCCATCATCCATCTATCCATCCATCATCCATCCATCCATCCATCCATCATCCATCCACCCATCCATCATCCATCCATCCATCATCCATCATCCATCTATCCATCTATCATCTATCTACCTAGCCATCCATCCACCCATCCATCATCCATCCATCCATCCCTCATCCATCCATCCATCCCTCATCCATCCATCCACCCATCCACACATCCACACGTTCTTCATCCATTATTCGTCTATCCCTCTTATCTTTCCTCTCATCCATGGAACCGCCCCCTCTCTCCACTAGTCTGTCTAGCTCTCCATCCCTGTGTCCATCCACCACCCAACTGTCCCAGGGTGGGTGACCTTAGGTCTCCCCTGCAGGATTTTCAGGGCTACATGTAAGGGATGTCGCCTGGTTCTGAAATGATTCTCTTTCTCACAGTCTGAGTTTGGCCAGTGCAAGGCTCAGGTTGGGATTGGCTGGCCTTGGGCACTCCTAGCTGCATAGTGCAGCAGGTCCGGGCAGGGGTGCCTCTGTAGGCATGGGGAGGGTGTCTGCTCACGTTTTACAGTGATGTTTTCTTTTAGTGCTATCTCCTTTCTTGTTTCCTTCTTATTATGGCATTTAGATGGTTTTCCATGTACAATCAGGAGGAAATGTCCTTCTAAAAATAAGGTGTTTTTTTAATTTGCTTTTTGTTTTCTGAGACAGGATCTCATGCAGCTCATGCTGGCCTTGAGCTCATTATGTGACAGAGGCTGGCCTTGAACTCTTATTTATTTATTTTTTTTTAATTTATGTGTGTCCCTGTGTGAGTTTATGTGTGCCACATGTCTGCCGGTGCCCATGGGGGCCAGAAGAGGGCGTCGGATCCCCTGGAGCTGGGGATACAGGTGTTTGTGAGCTGCCTGATGTGGGTGCTGGGAACTGAACCTGGGTCTTCTGCAAGGGCAGTGCTTGTTCTTCAGCACTGATCCATCCCCAGCTCCCTGACCTTGAACTCTTGCTTCTTCTGCCTCAGCTTCCCAGATGCTGGGACGAGAGCACTATTCTCAGCTCTGAATTTAAAGACAGAATCCATTGAGTCACACCTATTAAGTAAGTAGTGTCAAAAGGATTAGGGAATTTGAAAGACTCAAGTCAGATGTGGTGCACGCACACCTTATAGTCCCAGCACTGGGGAGGCAGAGGCAGGCAGATCTCTTGAGTTTGAGGCCAGCCTGGTCGACAGAGTGAGTTCCAGGACAGCCAGGGCTACAAAGAGAAACCATGTCTAAAAAAAATAAAAAAGAAAAAAGAAAAAACAAGAAAATCAAACGAAACCAAACCAAACCAAAGGACTCAAGTCTCAGGAAGTCCCACCTGTTCAGCCTCACGCATGCCCACTAAGAGGCAGCCCATGTAAGCGCCCACTAGGCGCTGACAGTGCTGTTGATGTGGTTCCCCCCTCCTCAGTCAATCCTGGAGACTGAACCGCTCGTGCATGGCAGTCTCTCTACCACTGAGCTACATCTTTAGATCTCTTTTACATTTTATTCTGAGACAGGGTCTCCCAAAGTTGTTCATGTTAGTCTTGAACTAACCAGGGCTTAGAATGTGTAATCCTCCCGCCTAAACCTCTCTTAGTAGCTGGAATGACAGGCTGTGCCATCAAGCTGGCTTGTGAGAGATAAGGAACTGGGAGCCCAGAGAAGTTAAAGCACTTGCCCCAAATGCACAGCTTTCAAGTGACCAGTGCAGGACTTGAACCCAGGGAAATCACCCCTAGAGATGGTGCAGGCTGTGACCAGGCTGCAGTAGAAGTGAGATCCAGAGATGGACAGTACACACACCCTTCCCTGTGACCATGCAGGGGCCATTTTCTAATTAGCTTTATCTGCGATCTTAGCAACTCTGGAAGTGAACTGAATCCCGACTCCACAGGGATGTCGGTATCCCCTGCTTCCTGGTCTAGGGCCTTTCATTCTGCCTCTGATGTTGTCTCCTGGTAACTTCTTGGCTGGGGGAAACTGTCCAGTGGCTTCCCCAGGCCCACCATCCCTGTCCCTGGCTGTCAAGGAAGGTGGGCCAGGCCTGTGAGGGCTCCAGGATCAGCCTCACCGCGCCCTGCCTCTTTGTCTCGATACCCTTGGGACAAACGTCTCATTCCCCAGGGTGTCAAGGGGAAAATTAATCACCTGGGGGAGCTCAGTCAGCCCGCTGACTTGGCAGGGGAAAGAGACAAAGAGAAATAGGGTGTCTTGCGGATTGGTTGGGTCCCCCATTAAGGACGGAAAACGCTTGCTTTGCGATTCCAAACGGGCAACATTGGAGAGGACGACTCCTGTCCCCGCCACCTCGGGAAATCGCTGCTCCTGCGCTTCTGCCGAAGGTGGCTGTCTCCTCTCCCTGCTGTCCCCACCCGGCTCGGCTCGATTAGGCCCTGTCCTTCTTGGAGTCAGATCTCTGCTTCTCTGCCTGCCTTTGGAGCCGATGTCTGCTCTCCCTTTCCAGCCAACACCCCCCTCCCCACCTTTTAACTGGATGTTTTCCACCGAAGCTTTGCCCAGAAGCCTGGCTCTGGAAGGGCACCCGGGAGTCTTTACTGGAGCTCTGACCCTCAAACTCAGCTTCAACACACGAAGGGCCTGGGATCTCTCTGATTCCTCGGTGCCCCACCCTCTAGGCTTCCAGAGCTTGGCTTTTGGAGTGAGGTGGGAACCAGTGGTCTGGATGATTTTGAAAACTTTCTTTTGGACTAGGGAGATGGCTTTATCATGATGCCTTGCAAACATGAGGACCCGCGTTCGAGCCCCAGAAGGGGAGGCAGAGACAGGTATGTGAGTCCCTGGGGGCTCAGCTAGCCAGCCTAGTTTACTTGATGAAATCCAGGCCAATGAGAGACCCTGTCTCAAGAAGCAAGCTGGGCAGCACCTGAGGAGATACACACACAGGCATCTGTATATACAACCTCCCAGCTCCTTCTTCGCTTACAAGGAAAATGGCTACACAAACACGGTAGGAACGAGGCTGTCACAGGAGAGCCCAGCAGTCTTCTTGCTGGGCCACTTCAGGCAAGCCAGTCGGCCTCTCTGATCTCAGTTTCTTCAGCTGTAAAACAGAGGTAATCACGATGCCTTCTGCTTCACATGACCGCAGGGATGCTGTGGTCCCTGTGCCTCTGGCCAGAACGCCACAGGCACTGAGCATCTGCCGACAGGACACCTGATGTCACTGTCCCGAGAGGAGGGGATGGGAGAGTCTCTCTGCCTACTTAGAGTCAGGCGCATTCCACCCCTGAGCTCTCAAGGAAGGGGCATTCTGGGGACCGTGCCCTCGGCGTGGTCCAGCCTGGTGGAGGAGGGCGATGGGGTACCACTGCAGGGATGAAAGGAAGGAGGTGGGGGGGGCATCCATCTGAAAGCATCCATCAGAGCAGAGGAAGGCGCTGGGCAGCTCGGTCCAGGAGGGGTTTTCCAGGCTGGAGTGGGTAAGATTGATGTCTGCTGGAAACAAAGGCGGGTGGGGGAGTGGCCCCCAGGCCCGTGCCTTCCACAGGTGAGGGAATTGATGGGCAGCCGGCTGAGTGACAGATAATTTCAAACCCGCGTCAGCGCGGCTGTGGGCACTCTTAGCTTTCCTAACAAGCGTGACACCAGTGTGGAGGCGAGATGAGGGCCTGATTAGGAGACAAGACAGCCAGAGTCCCTTGTGAAAGGCAGCCGCCTCGAGTGGACGCATGCAGGAAGGAAGCCCCGCAGATGGATGGGGGCCCCTGGCTCTGACATCGTGCAACCTTTGTGTGTGGTTTTTATTCATCTGCTCAACAGATACGTACTGAGCAGCTAATATGCGCCAATGGCGGGGAGGGTGCAGGGAGCGAGACAGACCAACTCCTCAAGCCAGGGAGCTGTTCTCAGTGAGTGAATTGAAAGCTAAGAGGCAGCTTGGGGGTGGGGGTGGGGGTGGGCTTGAGACATGGGACTGAGCATAGAAAGGGAGACAGTGATCCAAAGAGCTGAGGCAGGGGTGCGGAGAGGACACAGCCCGTCCAAAGGCCCTGGGGTAGAAGTGAGCCTGGCTAGCTCTTCGTGTGTGTACTGTGTGCTTATGTGTGCATTCATGGATGTGAACCTGGAATGTAGGTCTTCAATCCTACTTCATTTGAGGCAGGGTCTCTCTGTTTTTGTGCTGCGTTCACCAAGCTGGTTGACCTGTGAGATCCCAAGGGTTCTCTTGTGTTTGCCTCCCATCTCCCATAGAGTGCTGGAATTCTAGATGCCCACACTCTGTGTCTAGCTTTTCCGTGGGTTCTGGGGATTTGAACTCAGGTCTTCATGCTTGCATGCTAAACCAGCTCCTCAGCCGGGGTATGGCGAGACCGACAGGTTGAACTGCATTCTTCCTAGGACATTCTGGTTGTATCATCTGTGATACAATGGTTTGTAACTAAATTCTGCAGCACCGTTTTTCGGGTGGTGGAGCTGAGACCAGGGAAGGGCTGTAGCCTCCTTGAGCCTATGGTGGCCCAAGTGGTTCCTACCCTGACAGTGACTGGGGCTCCTTCCGTAATCAGCAGAATGGCAGGACTTTGTCATTAGGAATGGCACTGCAGCTTTGGCCTGGGTCCCTGGGGCTGGCTTCTCTGGAGAAACCAGCTGCCAGGCTGTGAGGACAGAGGCGGTTTGGAGAGGCCAGAGCCCTAAGAAGCCAGGCCCCCCATCCAGCAGCCTGTGCCATCTCTGACCGTGTAAGCAGAAACTCTGGGCCCGCCAAGCTTCTACTGCATCAGCGGTGACTTCATGCGGGACCCCGAGCCAATTGCCTTTCAGGTTCAAAGCTATATAAGGGGCTGGAGAGGTAGCTCAGTGGTTAAGAGCACGGACTGCTCTTCCAGAGGGCCCAGGTTCAATTCCCAGCTCCTATATGGGAGCTCACAACTGTCTGTAACTTCAGCCTCAGGGGATCTGACACCTTCACACAGAGATACATGCAGGCAAAATACCAACGCACATAATATAAAAATAAATACATCATCAAATTAAAAAGACATGTGAAGATAAGTCATGTTATAGGATACTTAGCTTGGGGAAGGCTTGCCACACAGCAGGAGGCAATTCATACAGAAATCCAGAGGAGGGCTGGGGGTCCTGCGGTGCCTGGTGCCCGGTGCCAAGGAGGACTGGGGGCAGTCCTGGTGCCCGGTGCCTGCCTGTGCCGAAGGAGGACTGGGGGTCCTGCGGTGCCTGGTGCCCGGTGCCCAGTGCCTGGTGCCTGGTGCCGAGGAGGACTGGGGGTCCTGCGGTGCCTGGTGCCCAGTGCCCAGTGCCTGGTTCCCTGTGCCGAGGAGGACTGGGGGTCCTGCGGTGCCCGGGGCCCGGTGCCCGGAGGTTTGCCCCTCCTTCTCTCTTAGCACACTCCTTTAGGGCAAGGCTTCTAAAACTTCCACTCACAAACCATTTTTGCCTGCAATTTTTTATTTTAAATGATTCCAGGTGTGTGTGTGTGTGTGTGTGTGTGTGTGTGTGTGTGTGTATTAGGTATACAAATGCAATAGTTAAATCATAAAGCAATCAATTTGAGGGGCCGGAGAAATGGCTCAGTGGGTAAAATACTCATGGCGCAAGTGTAAGGAGCTGGGTTTGAATCCCCAGAGCCCACGTGATGAGGGACAAGGTAGGTCATCTGTAATCCCGGGGTTCCTGTGGCAGGATGGGAGGCAGAGGCCAGAGGATCGCTGGTACCTGGAGGGCTGGCTAGCCTGCAGCGATGGACAATGAGAGAGACCCTGCCTTCAGAGCAAGGAGGAGGGCTGAGATGGCTCAGCAGGTAAACCGGCTTGTGTTAAGCATAAACACCCGAGTTCAATCCCTGAGGCCCGCTTGGTGGAGGGAGAGAACTGAGTCCCCAAGTTGTTCTCTGGCTTTCCTACATATGCCACCCTAGGCTCCACCCCCTACAAATACAAGCATAAATGCAATTCAAAAATTAGAAATACTGAGGTGAAAACCAAAACAAAGGAAAAACAAAATAGGAGATGAGGGTTGACATCTGAGGTTGTCCTCTGACCTTTACCTATATAGTGTGGCATGGACATACTAGCGCCCCCCCCGTGTGAACACACACAGACACACATGCACACACATGCACACACATGTGCGCCTGCACCTGCACACACACATGAGCGCATACACACATGCACATGCATACACACATGAGTGCACACACACACACACACGCACACATGCACACATATGTGCGCCTGCACCTGCACACACACACATGAGCGCATACACACATGCACATGCATACACACATGAGTGCACACACACACACGCGTGCACACACATGCACACACATGTGCGCCTGCACCTGCACACACACATGAGCGCATACACACATGCACATGCATACACACATGAGTGCGCGCGCGCACACACACACACACACACACACACACACGCACATGTGCGCACGCATTGTTAAAAAAAAGAAAAGAAATTTACTTGAAACCAATTATTTGGTTTACATACAATCTTACCATTTATTAAAGATGAAAGCGAATTTGCGTACTAATGAGATGGAAGCGCTGGTTAATGTTTACATGAAAGAAGCAAATCTTGCCTGAATCGATGACACTGCAGGGCATCATGGAACATCTTTCCAGAGTTGATTAATGTATGTATTTTAACTAGTTTCACACTTATTTATTTGCGTGCGAGTGTAACACACATGCTATGGTACGTGTGCGTGGAGGTCAGAGGACAACCCCGCAGGCGTTGGTTCTCTTGTTCTACCTTGTGAGTCCC
Source organism: Cricetomys ansorgei (assembly GCA_026225945.1). Lineage (NCBI taxonomy): Eukaryota > Metazoa > Chordata > Mammalia > Rodentia > Nesomyidae > Cricetomys > Cricetomys ansorgei. The sequence continues at coordinate 3,817,880 of JAMJFZ010000818.1, read as the reverse complement.
AGGGATTGAACTCAGGTCCTCAGGCTTGGCTGCAAGCCCCTCTATTCACTGAGCCATTTTGCTGGTCCTTGATCAATACTTTGACTTTATGACGGTCAGTGCTGACTGTACCACTTTGCGTTAGTTTGAGCTGGGCTCTAGCACATCTGTCATTTGGCTCTTCCTGCTGTGACAACCCAGGACAAGACAGAGGTGACATTTTGGGAGGAGGATAGCTGCCCCTTATACAGAGGTCCCTTTACTCCCGTCTCACAGGTGGAGAAATCAAGGCTCTTGGAGGTTGAGTACCTCATCTGAGTCACACGTAAGCAAATGGCAGAGGCAGGACTCGAACCCACATTTCTAGCTTCATCCAAGTCCCTTTCCCCAGCTTTCCGGAACTGACAGAGTCAGTGTCTACAGGGCAGAGGAGAATCAGATCTCAGCCCAGCCCTTGCACTGATGTAGGGGAGGAGCTGGGTGACTCACGACAACTCTATGAGGAGAATATCACCCCACTTGACACATGGGCCCAAGGAGGCCCAAAGGGGTTAAGTCATTTGCCTCAGTTCATACTATGAGTCCATTAAGGCTTCAATTGTCCTTACCTAGACGGCTGTATCGGTCAGCTAATGATGAGTAACAAGCTGCCCCGAACACCATGGCTTTCATATAGCAATCGCTGATCCCCATCCTCTCACCCCTGCATTAGCTAGGTTTCATCCGGTGTGGCCAGCCTCAGCCACTCATGAGAGAGAAGCCTCATTCTCCAGTGTCCCCTGCACTTTTGGCTTATGATGAGTTATCAAAAAGTGGCCTTCCATGAATGGAGGAACGTCTGTGCGGCGACAGGTCCCTGCCCCAGGAAAACCATGCATGGGAAGGAGCTCTGTCCTGTTTGAGGCCAGAAGGGGCAGGGATTAGAAGAGGGGTGTCATAGGGAGTTTGAGTGGATCCCAGGAGAGGGGAGGCAGAAGGAGAGGAAATGCAATGTCTCCAGAGGCAGAGAGCTCATCCACAAAGTGACGTGAAGCAGTGAGCTTGTAGTGGACACCCAACAAATACTGTCGCAGGAGTGAGCAAATGAATGAATGAGATTCAGCCACACTATAACTAGATACTGTTATAGTTGCCATTTCTCAGATGAGGAATCGGTTCAGAGAGTTCCAGAGACTAAGCAAGGCACGCGGCTAGGATGTGGCAGGCTGGCTGACGTCAAAGCTCCAGGATTCCTTCAGGCTCATGCCTTCTAGCCTCGCCAGGATGGCAGGCGAGGGGGAGGAAGAAATACCCTGTCCCGACTCCATTCCCTGGCTGCAGTCTGAGACCCGAGCAGGCCCCGCCCACCGAGCAGGCCCCGCCCACCCGAAGCCGTCCCATAGGCTGTGAGCAGCTGCCTGACTTGCTGACTTGGGAACATAACATTTCACAGCCCTGAGCATCGTCAGCCCTTTGTGACTGGGACAAAACTCCTAGGAAAAGCATCTTAGGGGAGTGAGGGTTTATTTGGGCTCATGGTCTCAGTGGCCCCAGCAGCTGCCCCCATTGCTCTGGGGAGAGGAAGGGAGGGAGGGAGGGAGGGAAGATAGCGGAATGGCTCTGTGCTCGGCTCAATGCTCCGATGAGGTCACAGGATGGGATCCTATTACCTCCCCAGGAGCCTCTTGGAGAGACTCCATATCCAAACCAGCATAAGCCCTGCCTGGTGCCGGTACCCAAGGCTTACCTATGGCAGGTATCCTGTGCTCAGTGACTCCTGTGACTCAACTCAACAAGCTTACTGTCCTCGGTCCACAAATGGGGAAACTGAGGCACAGGCCTCTTGATTACTTGTCGATGTTGCACGCCACGAGCAACTCTTCCCCCCAACGCCATGTTCCGAGGCCACTGAACTCTCCTTCACCTGCTGCTGAACCTTGGCAAGGAGAGAGGCCAGTATGAGTTGGCTCAGGCGACCCTCCCCAGGCTTCTGCCCTCTGCCCTTCCCGTGTCCTTGACCCTGTGCGCAGAGAGGTCGCCGTCATCTGCATGGCTCCTGCAGAGAGCCTGACTGAGATGCTGCCCAATGCATCACCGAGTGGCGGTCACGCCGGCGCTGGGGTGTCATTTCCATCCATCTTTCTCCAACTCTCCAACTGCAGCTGTCACCAAGCAGAGGAGGCCGGGTGGGGGGAGGAGGGAGAAGATGGATGGGGTGGGGTGGGGGGTCGGGAGTAGGGAAGGGAAGGGAGGGGAGGGATCGGAGGAGGAGGTTGGGGGGAGGCAGGAGGCTAGCAGGGTCTGGGAGAGGCTGGGAGAAGGTGGCATGCGGTGGAGTTGTTCTCCGTGAAGGGAGCCCCAGCAGACAGCCCCAGGTTGTCTCCAAGCTCCAGAGCAGGGTGCTGGCCAATGGGGAGCGTAAACTAAGGAAGGTCCTTTGAACCACTACAGATCTGGGGCCTCCTGAGAGCACGGGCATGAAGAGGATGGTGTGTGCGTTCATCAGGACTGTCTGCTAAAACTCACCCACCCCATGCCCAGCCCCTCTTCCTTACCTGGGAGGACTCCTGGGAGAGGGGTAGGGGGGCCCTCTCTGCCTCAGGAGTCAGCATCTGCTTTGCAGGCGCATGGGGGTGGTGGTGTCTCAGCTGCCGTGAACACGGAGTCCAAGGAGAAGCGAGCCAGGAAGGCGACGTAGGGGGACACAGGATGGTGGGACTGTGGCAACAGAGATGTGTTATAGATGCCAGCCGGGCCCATCCTCAAGTCAGGACAGCCTGGAAGAACATGTTTACAGAGAGAGGAGTTGCCCTGGGAAGATGGCTTAGGAGACAAAGCATGGCGCTCGCCCCCAGCATCCCCAGTAAACCTGGGCGTGGCGCACATCTGTAGGCCCAGGACTGGAGGGAGGGCATTGGATCCCTGGAGCTCAGTGGCCAGGCAGCCACAGTCAATGAACCCCAAGCTCAGGGAGAGACCCTTCCCCACCAAATAAAGCGGACGCCTAACTGTGATCTTGGGTGTTCCTCTCATAAACACACACCTGTATATGCACGTGCACTCACAGGGCATGTGCACAACACACACACACACACAGACACAGACACACAGGAGCACACACACACAGGAGCACACACACACACACACACAGGAGCACACACACACACACACACACACACACACACACACAGGAGCACACACACACACACACACACACAGGAGCACACACACACACACACACAGGAGCACACACACACACACAGGAGCACACACACACACACACACACACACAGGAGCACACACACACACACACACACACACACACACACACACACACACACACAGGAGCACACACACACACACACACAGGAGCACACACACACACACAGGAGCACACACACACACACACACACACACACAGGAGCACACACACACACACACACAGGAGCACACACACACACAGGAGCACACACACACACACACACACACACACACACACACACAGGAGCACACACACACACACACACACAGGAGCACACACACACACACACACACAGGAGCACACACACACACACACACAGGAGCACACACACACACACACAGGAGCACACACACACACACACAGACAGGAGCACACACACACACACACACACACACACACACACACACACACACAGAGCACACACACACACAGGAGCACACACACACACACAGGAGCACACACACACACACACACACACACACAGGAGCACACACACACACACACACACAGGAGCACACACACACACAGGAGTACACACACACACAGGAGCACACACACACACACAGGAGCACACACACACACAGGAGCACACACACACACACACACAGGAGTACACACACACACACAGGAGCACACACACACACACACACACACACACACACACACAGGAGCACACACACACACAGGAGTACACACACACACAGGAGCACACACACACACACACACACAGGAGCACACACACACACACACACACACACACACACACACACACAGCACAACAAGTTCAGAAGACATGAGAGGTTGGTGGAGACCGGAGGGACAGATCACCTCTGTCTGAGCAGGGAGCAGAGGCGCAGCCGTCACTATACGTGTAGACTGAAGAAAGACGTGAATCCACAGAAGAAACAGGAGTCTGTCTTAGAGTTGCTGTTGTTGGGATGAATCGCCGCGACTGAAGCAACCTGGGGAGGAAAGGGTTTATTTGGCTAACATGTCTACAGCACAGGTCATCCCTGAAGGAAGTCAGGACAGGAACTCAAGCAGGGCAGGAACCTGGAGGCAGGCGCTGATGCAGAGGCCTTGGAGGGGTGCTGCTTACCGGCTTGCTCCTCATGGCTTGCTCAGCCTGCTTTCTTATAGAACCCAGGACCATCAGCCCAGGGATGGCTCCGCCCACAATGGGCTGGGCCCTCCTCCATCAATCACTAATTAAGGCCTGCAGCCTGGTCTTCTGGAAGCATTGTCTCAGTTGAGGTTCCCTCCTCTCTGAGGACTCTAGCTGTGTCCTGTTGACATAAGGCTACTAAGGGCCTAACCAACCCCGCTCTCTGCCCCTGCGATCCTACCTGCAACATCCTGCCCACGTCCACCATGGTTGAGTCCACCATAGCGCAGGGGTGAGGGAGCCTGTTGGTTTATCTGTGTGATGCGACCTTCTTGTCAAGACAGGGTAGGAACAAATGGGGCACAGAACTGGGGGGTGGGGAGCAATCAGAATCCATTTTCCACTGTCCCCACCTGAAGATGTACACCCTGTGTCATCTAAACCCGATCTGACCCTCACCCCTACAACACTAGTCTGACACGTTTCCAGGGCCTTCCTACATTTTCAGACTCCAACCAGCACATGCTGTGAGTTAACCCAGGCTTGCCCACCATAATCAAAAGCAAGGATCAGCCTTGCCTGCTTCTCTGCCCCGATCTGCCTTCCACAAGGAGCAGAAAGCGGGTGCTCAAAGCCATGGGTGGCTAGAATTAGCAATTTCAATAACAGCAGATTCAACTGGGAGGCTGGGAGTCTTCATATGGCACGAGTAGCAATCTGTGTCTTTATTGGGGTAGGAGTTTAAATCTTATGTGCACATGAGTGAGTTACTCAGCTATGGAATCTGCTTGAAGGCCAGTGTGCACATTGCAATATTGAGGCTTTCTCTTTTGTAAATCAAGTCAGTGGAACAAAAAGAAATTTTTTTTTTTTTTGGCAAGAAATGAGCTAGCCGCAAGCCAGCAGCAAGGTGAATGTATCAGTCAGCTTTTGCTGTGTAACAAGCATCCCTAAAAAATGTAGCATCTAAAAATACCACTATTTTAAATAACTGCTGAGGCTGTAAGCTTGGATGGGCAGGCTGGCTGGCTGGAGTGGCTATTCTGATCTGGACCAGTTCATATGGGATTAGGTGGTGGAGGGTGGCATCATTTACCTGTCTCTCAGCAAGGGCTCATGATCTCTAATCCCCCCGGGGCAAAGAGCACCAAGGTGCAACTCTGGGGGACAACAATGCTTCACATCTGTGCGCATATCTTACTGATGTTCCATTGGCCAGGGAAGTCACACACAGGCAAGAGAAAGCCTCTGAACTCGGTGTTCTGGAAACTATGTCCACCTCTCAGTTCACCTAAGCACAGCAAACTTCACAACGCCTCATTGCTTGAAAAGCCTTAATTCTGGGGTAATTTGTTACACAGCATGAGCTGACTGATACACCTCTAAAGCCCCAACCCTTTCTGCCTCAGGACCTTTGCCATGGCTCTTCCTTTGCTTGGCATGTTCTTCCTGAGGCTCTAGAAAAAGTCGATTCCCCGACCCTCACTTTTCACTTCACGCGAACACACCTTGTCACAAAGGTCATACTCACGTTATTGCCTATGGCTCCCTCCCTTTGGTTTAGCATCAGTCTTGGCGGACTCTGTCTGTCTCCACGGTACCTGGCACACCACAGGTGACCGACAGCTATGTGCCGAATGGGAGGAAGACATTGCAGCAAGAACGATGGATTTTTAAAAGCTGGGTGTCCTGGCCCTTACGTGTGCAGAAGCACGGGGGCTGTGGAGGGAACGTTGCGTCATTTGGCTGCTCCTCGCCGTGTTAGTGGGAGAAAAGAGCTGCGTCCCCGGTTGGAGGATGGCGCCGAGCAAACGTGCTACGGACAGAGGCCAGCAGTCAGCTCCGCAGGAGTCCTGTTGGGTCTTCGTCTGTCATGTGAGTCCCGCCAAACTCAGAAAGAGTTTCCAATTTATCCTCGGCGTGCAAAGCCATAATCCTCCAGGGGCTCTGCACACCACCACACACAGACCCGAACCCGCAAACTCCTGAGTGACGTGCCTTCTGCCCGCCTCTCCTTCGCTCAGCGCCTGCACGCACGCTCCACGCTGGCTCCCTCCGTCCTCAGCATCCCTTCAGCGCTGTGCTGACCTCTTCCCGCCTCTTGCTTGCTGCTCCTTCTGTTGGGGTAACTGGGGTCCTGGGTGGAGACGTCCAGGCTGTCCCTTAGACAGGCCTTTGTTCAACCCTCATCCCTTCAGAGAGGCCCTCCCCCTGCCCTTCACTCTGATCCCCTTGTTATTTTTTTTAAACCCCGGCACCTGATTCTCCCCATCAAGGCGTTTATTATAATTCAGTACTTTATGTGTTGACTTGATTCCTGTCCACCTCTCCCCCACAGAACACCATCTCTAGAAGGCCAAGAACTTTTCCTTGATGGTGGGTAGCATTCCTGGTGAATGAGAGTGCCAGGGACGGCAGGTGCTCGCAAGCATTGCCTGGTTGGAGGGATGGGTGGATGTGGAGACGAACAGGTGTAGGTGCATGGGCCGATGAGTGGATGGGTGAGTGGATGGAGAGGTGGATGGGTGGACAGATGGACGGATGGGTAGGTGGGTGGGTAGATGTGTAGATGTATGGATAGATGGTAGGTGATGTATGGGTGAATGGATGGGTGGATGGATGGATTGGCGAGTAGGTGAATGGGCAGGTAGGTAAACGGATGGATGGATAGATGGTTGGGTGGATGGGGGGATGGGTGGGTGGAGGATGGGTGGGTGGATGGGTGGATGGGGTTTTGGATGGTTGGGTGGGTGGATGGAATGATGGGTGGATGGGTGGATGGGTGGGTGGATGGGTGGGTGGGTGGATGGGTGGATAGATGGGTGGATGGGTGGGTGGATGGGTGGATGGGGGATGGATGGTTGGGTGAATGGGTGGGTGGGTGGATGGGTGGATGAGTGGGTGGGTGGGTGGTTAGGTGGACTAATGGATGGATGGATAGGTGGGTGGGTGGATGAATCATTCTCTGTTTTCCAGCTGTGGTACTCATTTCTCCAGTTAGAACCTGTATTTCTGGGATTCTCGTACCCAGCTTCAAATCCTGGTGTTTCTACTTGCTTCATGTGGAAGCTGGCAAATCTAATCTCCCTCATCTGCCAAATAAAAATAGAAGTCCATTCATGGCAGAGTCTCAGGGAGACGCTGATTGGGAAGACTTAACATGGGACCAAGCACTCAGGTGTTAGAATTCTAGCACCTTAGTCCCTGCAGCTCTCCCTACCAAATCAGCTCTACCTGTCTCCATCTCGCAGAGGAGGGAGGTTGGGACCCAGAGCGGCAAATGCACAGATTACAGGGTCAACTGTTCGGCAACTGAGAATAGCCCTCGCCACACCCCTGGGGCTCTCTTCTTTCCTCAGCCCAAGCCTAGGCAGGTGATGTGAGAAGCTAAGCAAGGGACACAGATGAGGAACTGAGGGTCAGGGGCCTGGAAACAGCTAAGGTTCACCAAGTGCAGCCTGGAGTCTTAGACCTGCCTTTGCCTTGTTCTAGCTGTGTGTCACTGGGCACTGACTTAACCTCTCTGAGCCTTACTCCCTCTTTCCTGATGCGGGTTTACGATATCCTGAGGCCTTTGAAGCTTTGGCCCGTTTGCTCCCCTCTAGGGAGAAGGAGCTGTTTTTGCTCAGGAGGTCTAGGTCTCCAGTCCAGGACTGGCAGGGTTGGCAGTGAAAAGCTCAGCTTTAGTAATTGTCCTGATTTCCCCCCTCCACGGAGGCACTAGAGATGGCAGCTTTTGTTCCACTTACCTTGCCAGGAGCCAGGCACTGCTTGCGTTCAGGGGGTGGGTGCGGGGGGTATGTGTCATTTCTTGACATGAGCTTCCCAGCCCTCGGGGCAGCAGTCTCTGGCAGCCAGCCTGGACACAAAGCCCCGCTGTCCTGCCGGGTCTGGGCACTCCTGGGGGCTCGCAGCAAGGGAGCCCTGGGAGGGTTATGTGGTGGGAAGATTGAGAGCAGGCTGCTCCCACAGGTTTCAGAGATGGAGATAACACCCGGAGAACATCTCTGTGTCTGCACTCGGCCTCCGAGGAATTCTGTAGAATTTGCCAGGGAGGGTCCGGGCATGGACCAGGGAACTGATTGCTTGCTGCCTCTCCTCCATTCTTCTCTGGCCTCTGAGCTGCTGGCCCTGTATTTCCCAGACTTCCTTGCTTCGTGAGGCTAGCTTCCTTGTGCAAGGTGGTTGTGGTGGGAGTTGAGGGACTTCTCTTTTCCCCTCCGATTCTGAAGCATAGCGAGGACCACTACCTCACTACCCCTCGTTACCTCAACTCTTCCCAGAGCATATTTTTTCTTTTTTCTCCCTCCATCCCCCTCCCTCCCTCCCTCCCTCCCTCCCTCCCTCCCTCCCTTCCTTCCTACCTTCCTTCCTTCATTTTTGTTTTTGAGACAGGGTCTCACTATGTTGCTCCAGCTGTCCTTGAACTCACTCTGTAGACCAGGCTGGCTTTGAACTCAGAGATCCGCCTGCCTCCGCCTCCCGAGTGCTGGGATTAAAGGCGTGCGACACCACACCTGGCTTCTTTTCTTTTCTTTTAAAAAATAAAACTGAGTTTATTATTCTTTGACAATCCTACACATATGCATAACAGAGTCAATCCTTTTCACTACCTCAACCCCTCTCATCCCTCTCCTACTCGTGCTGAACCTCTTCCCCCCCTCCCCCAACTCAGTCTCTTTCCTACGTTCACGTCTTGTTATTTTGTGCGGCCCACGGGATTCATTTTGGGCTGACCTCAAGAGCATCAGCGACTCACCGTGGCTGCACCGCTGAGGAAAATGACTCCTCCACTGACAACTGCTAGGTACCACTAGCACCTCAGGAAGGGGTGGGGCCTCCAGAGTCCCTCCCTGATCCATGGCTTTTGTAGAAGGTTCTCTTGCCTGTCTCTACTTCCCCTTCCTCATTGGTCTGTTGACTTTACTAAATTTGAACCATATGGGGATGAAGTCTCTTTCTTTAAGATGATCCTGACTGGTGCATGGTTTTCTCTTGTCCAGGCTCCTGTTAGTAAGCAACAGCCTGAAATCCGCTCAAGAGTTCTGTTTAGTTGGGGCCTCCGGATCAGGGACTATCACAGGCTCCGGTAAGTGTCAGCCTATATGAAAGTCATGTCAAGGATAGAACAGGGTGAGGCTTGCTTCTGTGTTTGCTCGAGTGGCTGTTAGTGGAGGCTCTCACTAATTTGGGGCTGGGAACGAGAATCTAGGATTACCCATAATGCTGCAGCTTATATCCCACGTAGCAAGGAAAGAGAACAAATAAAAACAGTATTTTTTTTCTTCAACTCAATCTTGAAATGATACCCATCTCTCTGGCTATTATTAATTAGAAGTGAATTACTAGTTCTCTGTGAGAACTACCGGGACCATGCCGGTGGCAGCCATCTTGGAAGCTGACTGCTCCTATTACTCTTCTTGTCTTGTACACTGTGGCTGCCTTCAGCGAGAATCAAGTTGGTTAGCTATGCTGACTTTCATATGTTCATTACAATAATCTTAAAAGCCAAGGCAGATGCACCGAGCATCCCACAGAGTTCTCTTAGTGTTGCTGGCTGTCCTCTAGCCCAGTAATAAGCAAATACAGAGACTCTGTTTGGTTATGGGTAAATCTGATTGCTGGGATCTTCAAGAAAGGGAATGGGTGCTGGTTGAAAAATCACTAGTGTTAGGAAAAAGAGCTGAGTGTGTTGCTTTTTCCTCACAGTCTACAGAAGACAGAGATGGACAGATTCTTTTCTCTCTCTCTCTCTCTCTCTTTTTTTTTTTGGCACTGGAAAGCCAAAGCAGGAATCCTCGCCCGGCTTGTGGATTGGCTTTCATAAATTCTTGTGACAGGGGTGGGGAAGAGTTTTCTTATCAAAAGGTTGTGAGACACACACACCCGGGGTGTGAATTTTTCAACCTGCTCCTGCAGGTCCCTCTGACTTCATGACAGGATGATTTCTCTTAGCTCTGGAGAGGCAGCCCTTGCTCAGCAGGGTCACGGTCACTCTCTGATCCCCTTGGCTCTCAGATCTGGGGATAACCATGGAAGAAAGGATCGGTTTGTTCTGAGGGCGCAAACCAGAATCTTTGCAGGGGAGTGTCTCCAAGAAACCCCCTCTATATCCTGAAGATGGTGGTCTTATATTTAATTGTGGGATGGCTCCCTCATCTAGAGCCATCCTTCCAGTTGGGAACATAAGCTTTCCCCACTGACTGGGGTCATAGTAGCAGTGTTGTCTCCTCGAGTTTAACCTCTGTCTCACAGGGTAGAGTGAGGTGGGGAGGGACCCAGTCACTTCCAGAGGATAATGATTTCGACAATAACTCCAGTGGCTTTCTTTGCTAAGTGGTGTGATCACATACCTGTGCTAGCATGCAATCCTGGTGACAACCCATGGCTCCCAGCTGTGTCCGCGGACAAGGAGCTACCTAGAAGGGAGGTGGCTTACTCAAGGTCTTAAACAGGACTCAGATGTAGCCTCCTTTGATGCTGGGGCCAATTCTGCCCATCACTGAGTGTTCCTTGCCTCCCATGGCCCTTTAAGCAGCCCATTTGGGTGGGGTTAGTACATATGTCCACAGAGCTCTGTTCCCTGGCAAAGATATGAACTCAGCCCTGGCCGGTCTGTCAAAGGCAACTCATGCGATTTCCCGCCTCAGTCCTCAGCGTGTCCTGTTTCAGGTCGCGGGGTACCAGACTCTCTTCTCTATGTCAGCATCCTCAGCTCTGACTGGTTGGGTGGCGAGCGCCATGGGCAGGCAGCTGTGTTGTGCACCGAGGCAGATATTAACATGTTGGTACAAGGGTCACCTGTGCACAGCCCCTATTTGTATCTGTGTGTCTGAACAGAGTTCTGTCTGCCATGGAGGAGGCATCTCTCACTTCGAGGTGGACATCTCTGGTGTGGGTCACAGTGTTTTTCTGTGACCTCTGACCTCATCCCCACGAAGCTGCCCCATTCCACCCGAGGTGGGTGGCACCAATCCTAGTGACAAGGGGCGAGGGGAAAGGATTTCGTCCTGCATGTCGCTTCCTCCCCAGCTCCCACAGGGCCACTCAGAGAACAGACCTGGGGGAGAAGGGAGCCAGGTGCTGAGGATAACAGAGACCAGAGCCTCATGGCCTTGTTTTGTGAAATAGTGAAGGTTTGCTGAGAGAAGTGGGGGACAGGTGGGGTGGGCAGGGAAGACGGGCAGAAGTGGAGGGGGGAGGGAGGTGAGGGCCTACAAAGCAGATGAGAAGAGCACGCCAGTTAGATTCCTGTGGATTGTGTCTACACTAGACCCATGTTGGAAGGTCTTCAAACAACACACCGTCACATATAGAGACACGCACAAACCCGCATACATACGGATCCATTTTGCCTCCTCTCTGTAAAATCCACGTTTCCATACAGACACCTTCCGCCTCTCACAGAGCCAGCAACTCAGGACATTTAAAACTAACATGGCCCTGGTGGGTGTTGGGTGATGTGGGGGTCGCTTTTCAGCTGCATGCCGAACGTATTCCATGGGAATCCTGCCTGTAGACAGTATTTCCTTCTGTCTTCTCTTCCCGTCACCACCATCCATTTTCTCTTCTTCGGCACCCACACAGGAGGAAGAGATCAGACGGAGCGCACAACTGGTTCACCTGCTTCCTCCGTCCCCCCACCGAGGGAAGCATGCGCACAGGATCCACCTCTTACGCCCAGGCTCACAGGTATGCATTCATACAAACAGAATACATACATGGGCATGGAGAATGCACGACTCTCACACACACCTAAATGTTTGTGAGCGCGGAGTGGAGACGCAAAAACAGGCACACCGTACATACAACATGCACGCACACGTGTATTCCCCCCCTCACTCTACAAGTCTTCCCTTGACTAATTACTTGTGTGTGTGTGTGTGTGTGTGTGTGTGTGTGTGTTTCCCGGCATCCCCCTGGCAGGCACACGCCGGCCAGCCACCACTTGAATTAGCACCAAAGGATTATGGGACCCTGGGCCATTAATCTAGGTGACAAACAGGACTCAGAAGGCATATTTGCACCCCGAAATTGAAAAGATTAGGACATATTTGTCAAGGATTGGTAGGGCTTTTATATCGCCTTCACGGCAGATGCTGTTAAATATTCATGAGCCGCATAAGTGGAAGAAACCCTAGCTAGACCAGGCACTTTCAGAGGCACTGGGAGAGGAGGGAGAGATTTATCTGAAGTCAGCAAGGACTGAAAAGCAGGGGCTCCTATCCCTCGCTTCTGAGCAGGGTGCAGCATGTCAGGGGAGGGCCCTCCAGACTTCTTTGTGAGGGAGGAGTTGGGGTGGGGGTGGGGCTCAGGTGGACCAGGCCAGGCTGGGTGACAGGAGGGATGTGGCTCTTCTCGGGGTGGAGGGGTAGGGAGGTGGGGGGGTGCTCTTGTCTTGATGCATTGTGAGTGATTGTTTACTGCCTTCTGCCAGACCCAAATACGCAAGGAGTTCCCCAAGGGGGGGGGAACCTCTGTTTTCCTCAGCTTCCCATCGTTCTGCCTCCCCAGTGTCCAGCCCAACATTAATACAGAGTCAGTGGTGTGTAGTGGTTGACGTGACCCACTGAGGAAGGGTAAAAGGCAGAAAGGTGTCCCACTGGATCCCGAGGCTGGTTCTGAGGCTGCTGTACAAACCAACCTGGACTTGTGATTGTGGGGTAAGAGAGGGAGCTCCGACCCAGCCAGGCACAAATTCCTGGTCAGGGAGACTTGAACAAGTAACTGAATGCTCCCTGTGAGACCACATCTTCACCTTGAAAACGGACTGTTGTTAAAGGTGCCTGGCATTTGGTGAACGCTCAGGGCGCAACAGCCATTGTTGTAGGAAGCCTGTGGTTTGTAGAGAGCGCCTCGTGCCAGTCACCACCCCGACTGTGGAACTCAGGCCTTGGATAAAAGAGGTGAAGCTGTACTGTCCCAAGAGCTAACTACAAGCTTTAATTCAAAGGTGAATGAAGTAAAATTAGAAATGCTCTCCCCCATTTTCACTAGCCACGTCTCAACTGCTCCCACAGCACTGCGGCTGACATATTGGATAGCCTGAATGTGGGCTGCCATATTGGATAGCCTGAATGTGGGCTGCCATATTGGATATCCTGAATGTGGGTGGCCATGTTGGATAACCTGAATGAGGGCAGCCATATTGGATAGCCTGAATGTGGGCAGCCATATTGGATAGCCCTGAATGCTGCTTGGCATATTGAATAGTCTGAACGTGGGCTGCCATATGGGGTAGCCTGGATGTGGGTTGCCATATTGGAGAGCCTGGATGTAGGTTGCCATGCCAGATAGCTTGCATGTGGACCCTTGCCATGGTTGCAATACAATTCTAATGGAAGATCTTCAGAATGATCCCATTTTAGTGACGAGCCCAGCTCCCTGATGCTGGGTTTAATTTGCATCTTAGAGACTGATTGTGTTTGCCAAACTATGTTATACAACATGAAAGCACTTCCTCTTCCGAGGTCTTTACTGTCGTAGAATTCCCCATAAGATTTGAGCCAGGATGGTCGTCACCCTCAGAGCACATTATGGATGTAGCGTTCCTGGATGCACTTTGGGAAGAAAACTCACAAACACTCCAGGAGACAGTCACGGCTGATTATAATGGAAACTGTGAGTGTATGCACTGGGATATCTATCTCACCATGACTAGTTGTGCTAGTATGTGTCTGTGCCTTTCTTGTTAGCGTGAACTAGTTAGTCATTTAAATCATTTCTAAGTCTTCAGCACCCAGCCTAGTGCCTGGTACCCAGGATGCCACCTACCCACCCACCTATCCATCCATTCATCCACCCACCCACCCACCCATCCATCCACCCATTCACCCACCCACCCATCCACCCATCCATCCACCCACCCATCCATCCATCCATCCATCCATCCATCCACCCACACACCCACCCACCCATCCATCCATCCATCCACCCACCCACCCACCCACCCACCCATCCATCCACCCACCCACCCATCCATCCATCCATCCATCCACCCACCCATCCATCCATCCACCCATCCATCCATCCACCCATCCATCCCACGGCAGACACCATCAGCCTGTCTATACCCATTCAGCCTTCACTTCCTACGGGGAAGTGTGTTCTATGCCTCTGGAAGTTCTTCCTGGCTGTGGACTAGTCTGCCTACAACCACTGCCTGATCTGCAGTAGGCTTTCTCTGTGTGGCCAGGATGGCCTGTTCCATGTCTTCCTGCTTAGCTGTCATGGCCTGAATGGTCTGTCCATCAGGCTGCTCCCACGTCAACAGCAACCTCAAGATGTCTGCAGAGATGTCATATTCATCCCTGGATAACCACTGAGCTTCCATCTGTTTAACTCCAAGAAACCAGTGCTGGATTCTGGCTAAATGTGAGATCCCTTATGCAAAATGGAACGTTAGGGCTTCAGGGAAGGTGTGGGGCAGGGAATGAGCTTGGTGGATCCAGGGGCCCTCTGGGGGTGGGGGTGGAAAAACAAAGCTTTTTCTGAGCACAAAATGAAGGAGCCTGAGATAACCAGGGATTCTGGCCACATTGTCCCACTGCTGAGCTTTTGAGTGGGAGGTCCGTGGGCCATCTCTCTCAAGGCCTTGGGGACTTGTGACAGCTCCCGAGGATGGATCTGACCCTTCCACGCTCCCCCCCCCCCAGTGACCATAAACATTTTATGAAGCAAAGAAGACAGAAACCTCTCTGTCAAGTACCTGAGTGTCAGGTGGCATGATGTCAAGCTTTGGTCTTCAGAACTGTCTGGATTTAAGATATGGGCTTGGTCAGGTCCCCTGTGAGGGTATGGTAGGGAAAGGGTGGTGCGGGGAGCAAGGAAACAGGGCCAGGAGGGATGGAGAGCCTTGTAGTTCTGAACATCAGCTTGCGGAGTCCTAAGGATGGTGAGCGCGGTGTAGCAGCCTGCCTATTTTGAAGCTCTGCATCCCTCCCCCTGTCGCTGAAGCACGACCTCTCTGTACCTCAGTCTCTGTAAAATGCAGGCAGAGGAAGTACCTTTGAATGTTTGGGTCTTTATTTTTTAAAGGCAGAGTCTCATGTAGCCCAGGCTACCCTTAGGCTTGCTGTGTAGTAGAGGATGGTCTTGAACTTCTAAACCTGTTTGCCTCCACCTCCAGATGCTGCGATGACAGGGGTGGGGGGCGTGGGGGGAGTGTCACCATGCTCAGTTATGCTGGAGATGGAACCCAGAGCTTCATGCACACAGGCAAGCCATCTACCAACCGAGCTGCCTCCCCAGCCCTGAACGAATCCATATAAGATCAGAACAGCGGCCGCCCAGCCTGGGTCTTGTGACTCTTCTAGGCATTGTGGGTGTGACTGTGATTATTATCATTTAATCGACTTTAACCCTTTGGGCATAGGCAAGAGGACCCAATTTTATAGATGAAAACTTGAGATTCACATCGGCTTTAGAGAGAGGCCCCGTGGTCATTCAGTGGGTGACATTTGTGTGTACATTTGTGTCTGTCTTTGAGCTGCAAAACCCCTTGTCCTTTCTGCTTCTTGCTGTGAGGCTGGAGAGAGAAGGAAGCTGGGTGATCAGCTTCCGCAGGGGTGAGGGAGGAGCAGTAGGGCCAGACCCTCATGGCCTCAGCCCAAGCATTAGGCAAAGCCACTGACCCACAGCAGATCTACCCAGATGGAAGCAGAGCCCCCATGACAAGACAGAAGCCCCCACCCTGTCTGATATCCTCCACTGGGCTTCGAGCCCCAGACATTTCCTACTGACCCCTTACAGGAGGAGTAGAGCTGAGAGTTTTGAACTAAAATGGCCCCAGAGGATACGGGATGGATGATTGCTTCCCAGACCCTTTCTAGGTCTAACTTTAGTAGGTGACATGTTTTGGATGCTCCTCACCCGTGACTGCCTCCTCCTCCATCATTACAAGCAAGGAGAGGGAGGGGGCGGAGTGAGGGGGGGATGTACTTTATTGTTTTTCGTCTTTTCCAAAGAGAGAAATGGAGCCAGGGAGTGGAAGGGAGGAAGGCAAAGCTAACAACAGCTCCCACTCCCAGGCTATAGCCCCACGGGTCTCCCCCCTCCACATGGGGACCCCTGCCTCATACGCCTTGGAGCCCACCCAGCCACCTTGGGCATGCAGGGGAAGCGAGGATCATGGGAAAAGAAAGGCAGAGGCTTTTCCCTGCAGCCCTGTCTGTGACATAGGGAGAACTCTCACCAGCAAAGTGTACCTTGATCTATTTCCCTCGGTAGTGATTTCAACGCCAGCAATAACAGAGATCCATCATCCCCTTCGCGGGCAATGGAGGGCGGTGGGGGTTTGTTTTTCTTCTGGTGTGGATGGGAAGCTCTTTATTCTCTCCTTGTTCGGCATGATGTCTGTCCAGAGAGGCCCCTCGGAGCCCGGGAGGAGAGATTACTAGCAGCTGGGATAGAGAGCCGGGGGAACGACGGAGCAGAGGTTTGGCATCTGACCTTCGGCAAGGTCATGCCTTGTTCCTTTCAAAAGTGGGGAAAATGCCAGGCACGGTGGCGCACGTCTTTAATCTCGGGGCTCGGAAGGCCGAGGGATGTGAATCTGTGTGAGTTCGAGACCAGCCTGCTCTACATAGCAAGTAAGTTCCATGGCAAAGCCAGTCAGGGCTGCATAGAGAGACCTTGAATAAAATAAATAATTAACTGGGGGGGGGGAAAGAGTGTGGGGAGGTGGTGGGGGATTGCACAATGAGACAGGGAGGCTGACAGCAACAAGAAGCCTTGGCTAAAGATAACCCATCAACCGCCGCTGCTCACGTAGGTTGTACTGAACTAAGCCTGTGCCGTATAGCCTAGCCGGTGTGTAGCCAGCCTAAGTACAGAATTCATATTCTGGGCGCTTGACTGGTGCAGGGTTCTTTTCCATTTCTGATCTTCCGTGTCATCCATAGGGTAGATAGAACCTTCCTTCTTCATCCATTTCCTACCCAATGAAACGGAGGTTCAGAGAGGTTTGGTGACTTGCCTAAGGTCACAGGGCGTGTAAGAGGTGCTGTCAGTGTTTAAAAGCAGGTGTCTTTGACTATTGAGTCTTGTGGCCTTGGCCACTCAACTTCTGACTCTCAACGGGAAGCCCCTGGGACCAGCAGAAGTTGTCTCCAAAAAAACCTGCTAAGAATGCAAATTCTCAAGTGTCCCCAGAACCAGAGGTTAGGGTTCAAAGGCACAGGCCAGCCTGGGCTACATGAGACTGTGTTAAGGAATCAGAAACACACTTGTCAACAAAATACCTGAGAAGTGCCCATTTGGTTCCACACCCAGACACAACCCTGAGAACACCACAGGAGCAAGACATGGAGGGGGACATTAGAAGGCACTGAGTCCAGGGATGAGTTTGTCTCAAGACCAGAGGTCCGCACCTGCTGCAGAGTCTGCCTGCTCCCTGTCAACCCATCTCAAGCCCCAGCCCCCATCCTGGGGGGAGGTCCTGTCTAGACCCTGGGACACAGGCTGGGCTGGGCAGTGAATATCTTTGCCATTTCTGCCCTCATAGTCCCTGTTACAGAAGTCTGGCCCTGCCTTGTAAGGAACAAGCCATGTAAGTGAATGGCCACTACTGGGTTTCAATAAAGCTTTATTTACAAAGTGGGCCCTGAGTTGAATTTGGCCCTCATGGGTCTACTTGCTGACTCCTCTCCTAGTGCTCTTCCTTTGGGGCTGTCTCTGGGCCAGCAGGAAGCACCCTGGGCTGGTGTGGGTTCTTCTTTTCTCTAGCTGGGCAATCCCAGTTTCAGTCTTAATCGAACAAGACTGTAGCCAGAGGAGAAAACAGTATGCTGCCTTAAGATCTGAGCCCAGGTGGGGTGACCCTAAGCTCAGTAGGTGGGGACTAGCAGTGTATGTTTAACGGTCATCAAGTTGGGGTGCTCCCGCCCTGAGCCTGCATGGATGGGAGGTTTGTCAGAACTCTCTGGTCTAGCTAAGGAAATGCAGACCTGGCAAGGGTGACACACTGGGTGGAAGTGCTTCCTGTAGATTCTGGTTCCGATTCTCCCCATTTGAAATCAAGTGCTGTGCCGTGCCGTGCTGGGTACAGCACACTAGGACCGACACGCACACACACACAGACACACACGCACACACACACACATGCGTGGGGCCTGGTGCCGGTTCCCAGTCATGTCAAGACAGCTTCCCCGGCAAACAGCCCTGAGATGGACCTGCAGAAGCTTAATGGTTTATGCTCGACAGTGAACTCTTGTAGGAAGAAGAGGGACAATGGGGCAGACTGGGCAAAGGGAGAAGCAGGGCTGGGTTGTGGGTGATGGTGGCCTAGGCTTTCTCTGGGGGAGCTCTAGAGCTGGCTTCACTTTTCAGACATGGCCCAATTGAGCAGAAAGGAACCTGGTCCATGCACCTGGCACGAGCAAGTCCCTACAGACGTACAAAGCTTGGTGAAGCATCTTCCTGAGGCTTGGGAGTCCTGGCAGCTGAGAGTCTTCGCAAGCTGCCGCTATAGCCCACGGGCCTCAGGCTGGGGCTCTGGGCAGCGCGCCTCTCACTGGGTACACCTTGGCACCTCAGCCACCTGCCAAATGGTAGCAAGGCTGTGTTTCTTCTCAGCCTCCTACCGGGAGTATTTTGCGAGTGACATGGTCACAGTGGTCCTGGTTTATTGCCTATGTGTCACGGCTCTAGGCTGCACTGGGGATTTCATGCACAGTGGCTGAAGATACAGTTACTCCGGTGTCAAATGCGGTAACGGAGACTCAGAGAGCACCTGAGGTTTCAGCTACCAAGGAATATGATGGGCTTCCTGACAGCCAATGTCCTTCTCCGGTGGTACCCTGGTGTAGGGAGCTTGTGCTCAGAAACCGTGCAGGCATAAAAGGTTGGTGTTCTCATTTCTCTGTGGGAGCATATCCAATGGATGCTATATGCTCCTCACCCCCAGGCTTAAGGGAGCCTAAGAACCTCCTGCTAACCCTGGGGAAACTGAGGCACAGAGTGAGACCAAGAAATGCAGCTGGCACATGGGTTCCAACTCAAGGCCTTTATCCCTGGACCCCGGTATCTCAGGAGGCTGCAGAGCCACTGGGTACAGCGGGGATTGCAGCCGGATTGCAGCAGATGGTGATCAGGTGAGTGTCTGCACACCGACCCAGGGTAGGAATCTACAGTAGACTTGGGCTGGTTCGCCTTGGGCTCAGATCTTAAGGCAGCATACTGTTTTCTCCTCTGGCTACAGTCTTGTTCGATTAAGACTGAAACTGGGATTGCCCAGCTAGAGAAAAGAAGAGCCCACACCAGCCCAGGGTGCTTCCTGCTGGCCCAGAGACAGCCCCAAAGGAAGAGCACTAGGAGAGGAGTCAGCAAGTAGACCCATGAGGGCCAAATTCAACTCAGGGCCCACTTTGTAAATAAAGCTTTATTGAAACCCAGTAGTGGCCATTCACTTACATGGCTTGTTCCTTACAAGGCAGGGCCAGACTTCTGTAACAGGGACTATGAGGGCAGAAATGGCAAAGATATTCACTGCCCAGCCCAGCCTGTGTCCCAGGGTCTAGACAGGACCTCCCCCCAAGATAGGGGCTGGGGCTTGAGATGGGTTGACAGGGAGCAGGCAGACTCTGCAGCAGGTGCGGACCTCTGGTCTTGAGACAAACTCATCCCTGGACTCAGTGCCTTCTAATGTCCCCCTCCATGTCTTGCTCCTGTGGTGTTCTCAGGGTTGTGTCTGGGTGTGGAACCAAATGGGCACTTCTCAGGTATTTTGTTGACAAGTGTGTTTCTGATTCCTTAACACAATCTCATGTAGCCCACGCTGGCCTATGTTTATCATGATCTCATGTAGCCCAGGCTGGCCTGTGCCTTTGCACTTCTGAGTGTTGAAACTGCAGGCATGCATTATCACACCCGGTTTATGCCATGCTGGGGACTGAACCCAGAGCCTCACAAATACTAGGCAAGCTCTCTATCCACTGAGCCTCACCTCCAGCCCTTCTCCAACATGGCCTTGACTTTCAGTTCAGCCTTCTCTTGTCTGGGCCTCAGTTCTCACATCTGTTGAGTGACCGCACTAAAGGCCTCACTTTCAGGTCCTGGGTCTAGAAATCGTCTGGGTGTTCTTTTTCTCTTCCCTCTTTTGGAGGAGGGACAGGAGGGGGCTTGGGACTCAGGGTTTGACTCAGGAGCTGAGAGGAGTCCGCAGGGTCTAGTGGCCTCTGCCAAGAGGAGCAAAGAGATGATGACAGGAGTCAAGGGGGCATCGGGAGGGGTGGGAGGCGGGGAAGGGGAAGACAAAGGCTGTGAGCAGGGAGCAGATGGGGAGGAGTGGCCCCTGGTGGGACGGAGGAGAGCCGCTGGCCACAATCACAGGCCCAGCAGTGGAGCGTGAGGCCACAAGCAGAACTCTAGCTTTTGGCGGAGAATGAGACCCAGGGGCTAATGAGCCTGGGAGGTGCGCTGACCGCCTTCCTGTTAATTCCTGCTCCTGGAGGAGCAGCGGGGAAGGCAGTGAGGGCCGGGGCTCGAGCTGGGCTGCTGGTCTCCCACTCAGGGCCCGGCCAGCTGGTCAGCCCCCTGGCTGGGGCTCCATGCCAGGCTGGCAGCGTATCCTGAGTCTGCTCGCTCACCTCATACCCTGCTACCCCTGGCCCTGGGTAGGAGAAGTAGGGACCCTCTTACGGTTTGGTCACTGGAACAAATGTGTGACAGCTGTGTGCTCACCTGGATAGCGAATCGGCCCAGTGGCTTCCATGAGGTCAGTGTCAGAAAATGGACCACATCCTGGAGGTTTGAAGAAAATATTCAACTTTGGGCCAGAGACACTTTTCAGTTGGTAAAGTGCTTGTCCAGCCTCCAGGAAGCCCTCGGTTCAAAGCCCATTGTTGCGGAGACCAGGCATTGTGACAGAAGTCTGTGATAGCAGCCCTTGGGAGGTGGAGGCAGATGGATCAGAAGGTCAAGCTCATACTATGTGGGGAGTTCAGGGCTAACCTGGATTTTGAGACCCTTACTTTATACAGTGTCCATGGTCATGTCCTGATCTACTGTTGACAGTGATGACCACGATGACCTCCAGGCAGGAAGGGAACGCACGGCTCTTAGTCAAGGTATTTCCTCTACCTTCGGTACTTGGATATTTTGAACTGATTTCTTCACTTGTTTCTCGAGACAGGTTCTGGCTAAATTGCCTAGCTTAGCTTTGAACTCGTAGTCCTCCCTGCCTCTGCCTCCTGACTGAGGAGGATGACAGGCCCAGCTCCGTGTGGTGTGGCCAGCATGGTCGAGGCCTGTGCCGTGGGTACAGGTCATGGTGGGATGCCAGCAGCACCCCAGGCTCTACTCACCAGATGCTCCCAGCATTCACAGAGACAACCAGCATTTCTTCAGGGATCACCGGACGTCCCCTTGGGAGTTGCCAACTGAATAGTCCTATTTCTGGATGGGACAACTGAGTCCCGGAAAGGTTGACACTGCATGTCTAACAGTGTAGGGGATCCTGCTTTGGTTTTCAACCTCCATCCCAATCCTACCGGCTACTAACATTTTATACTTATTTTTCAGAGATGGAAAACTTTCTCCACATCTACTTAGAGAGTATCACATTGCGCATTCTGTTTTATAAGTAGTTTGTCTCACTTAGCAAGCTAGCACCGTATATGGGTGGGTGAGAAAAGGTGCCTATTGGTGTGTGTGTGTGTGTGTGTGTGTGTATCTCATGACGCCCTATGTGTTAGCGCGTGCACGCACGCACACACACACACACACACACACGCGCGCGCGCGCGCGCGCGCGCGCGCAGAAACTGTCCTGACAGATACACACAGAACCATCACCAGAAATCCCTTCTGAGGCGCGGTGTGGAAGCCGTCAGTCGGAGAAGGCGACGGGGGACCACAGACTTCATTCTGCCTGCTTACAAGTTGTTTGTGACGTCACTTGTGTGTTTAGTTTCTGTTGTCGATCTAACAGAAATGGGCTCAGAGCTGGCTGGCTGGCTCGCTCAGTGGGTAGAAAGAAGCACTTGCCTCTGAGCCCTGAGGGTCAGAGTTGGATGCCCTAGGGAGAGAAGCAGCCCCATTACCTGCCCTCTGACCTCCACACCTGTGTCCCTCTCCATCACACATAAAACGATGATAAATAGAACAAACGTGATGAAGTAAGCTTTGTGATAGAACACTCGCCTAGCACGTGGAAGGCTCTGGATCATCCCGTGTATGGCCAAATCGAGATAATGAAATACCCAGTGAATAGCACGAATACCTTTCTTTGCAATTAATGGACTCATGCGGCATACACTTTAAAACATATTCTGTTACATGGGTGTGCTGGCACAGACTTCATGGGCTATAGCCCCGCGGCTCACTGTTCAACCGTAAGGAAGGCCGCCATGAGCATCTCAAGTTCACACTGACGGTTGGAAGCTGCTGCAGTGGCCGCAGATCTTTCCTCCCCTTCTCGGAAGCGATAGAATTATCTCACTTAACCACCCCAGCAGCACTGCGTCTTCACTATACATATCGGGGAGCCGAGAGTGGTCCCAAGGGGCCGAGACTTAGCTCAGGGTCACACAGGGAATCTTGACCATCGGAGAAGTGGTAGAGGAGGCTCAACTAGGAGATCTTGCCCAGAGGGACGCTCGGGACAGAGAGAATAAGGAGGAGAGAAGTCTCTGGGTGTTGGCTCTCAGCCACGGCATACCTGTGTGTTGCCTGAAAGCCTGGGCGCAGGGTGGAAGGTAGGTACGGCTTTGAAAACCAGGAAAGTCTTTGCCTGAATGTTCTGTCTTCTGCCTCTGGATTCCTGGGGAGGCCGCGCACCTCTGCAAATGCGCCAGACCTGCATAGAACTAAATGCATCCACAAAGGGGGGCAAAGTGGAGGGCAAAATTTAGCCCCTTTGGCCTGTGTGAGGCCAGCAGGCCACACCCCCGTCAGGTCCTGCTTACATTTGTCTGGGTGGCGTGCATAGCGGCTCTCACTGGGACTGTCCAGTGCTCTCAGTGTACAACGCTACCTGAAGAATTTGATACAAGAGGTCTGCTGTGGACGCTGAGCCAATGGGACTCCGGCAGCCGTCCTGTCTACCCATCAGCCACCCAGCCCTGTCTGTCTGTCTGTCTGTCTGTCTGTCTGTCTATCTCTCCATCTACTATCTATCATCTGCCTATCTATCCATTCATTTATCATCTATCTATTCATCCGTCCATCTATCCACTGTCTATGTATCTATTTATCTATCTATCCATCTACTATCTATTTATTATTGATCTATCATCCATCCAGTATCTACTTATTATCTATCTACCATCAATCTATCCAGTGATCATCTATATATCTACCTATTCATCATCTGTCATCTATCTATGTACTTATTTATTTATCTATCCATCTATCATCTACCTATCTATATTTCCATCCATCAATCATCTGTCTATCCAGCTACCACCCATCCACTGATCATCTCCGTATCTATGTAATCTATCCGTCATCTGTCATCTATCCATCATCTGTCTGTGTATCATTCATCTGTCATCTGTTTGTCTATCATCTATAATGTCTATCTATAATCTATAATACTGAGCCACACCAATCCAAACAGGTAGGTCTTAAAATACTTTGTCCTTGAGATGAGCCAAGCAGCAGGGATTCTTACCTCACAGAGCTCACAGTTTGGAATAGAATGAGCCAAGTTTGGAATAGATAAGCCAATGACTACGGGCAACCCTGAGAGCGGGAGAAGCGGGTGTCAAGAAGGCGATTCAGGGCAGTGACAGCACGGGTGACCGTGGGGACATCGTAGCCCTCTTTCCAAGGCTGTAGACACAGGTAGTCACATGGGGAAGTGGGTCATTGTCCCCGTCCGGGCCGCGGGTTGTGTGCTTCGTGTCTCCTTGAAGAATCAGCTAGCAAGCTCCACCAATGTACAGACAGTAGCCAGAGCTGTAAGAAAGAAGCTCTGAGAGGAGGAGGGGGCTGGCCTCGGCATGCACAGTCAGAGTGTCTGTCTGTCTGTGCAGGGATTCAAACCCAGGCCTGCCCACTCCGGGTCTCCCGTGCTTTGTGGAGAGGAGAGTCCTCCCCAGTGGGACACAAACTCACAGCTGTAGCGATCTCTCCCCAGGAGGCAGAACCAGGCCACCAAGTCCCTTGTGACCCCAGCCCAGTCTCCATCCTAAACTGAGCCCCAGCCTTGCCCAGTTCTCTGCTGGGGTCAGGGGGTGGAGCCTTCAGCTCCCGGGCAGACTAAAGTTACAACTCGGGTCACCTCCACCTTCTGCCCCCCTTCCTCTTCCTCCCACCCTCCCTGCCACCTGCAAGCCGCCCCCAGCCCCGTCATCCTCTGTCCCATCCCCGCCTCAGCTTCACCACGATTTAATGTCTCACCGAGCTGTCCCGATTTGACAAACAGGTGATTTTGCTAACGAGGAATAAACGAGACCCGCAGGATGGGCGAGGGCGTGCGGCAGCTGGTGTGAGGGCGAGATGTGCCGAGTTTATTAAAACAATATCTGGCCACAGGCTCGGAGCACAGGGCCAGGGTGGAGGGGTGCCCACCACCCTTCCCCATCTCCTCCGCCCCTCCTCAGACCCCCCTTGTCCCTGTCTTCTCCCAGAGCCTGGACAGGCAGCACTGACATTGGTGCGGGAGTGGGGTGTGGGGGGTGGGTAGGAGGGTGGAGGGGGTGGGAGGGGTTGGAGGTGGGATTGAGGTCCTTCCACCAGAAGGTGTTGAGATGGGGGGTGTGCACATGCATGGGGGTGTGATGTGTCCCCAGGTGTGTGAGTGTGTGACAGCCTGCACACTTACATGCCTGGGAGAGAGGGTGTGTGTGGAACTGGTCTGTGTGGGAGAAAGGAGAGTGGGAGGGAAAGAGGTGGAAGCTTGGAGGGAGGGCGGAAGAAGGGAGAGATGATGCGGGGGAGGGGGTGTGTGGCACGGGAGGAGGAGAAAGGGAAGAAGGAAGGCGCTGGCGGTGAAGGGTCAGAACGTGACTGAGGATGGGGATAGCTGGGGGAGAGAGACAGAGAGACAGAGACCTAGAAAGACGGAGACAGGGAGTCACAGAGAGACAGAGTGGGGGAAGGGAGGGGGAGGGGCAGGCCGGGGGCAAGGGAATGTCACAAAGGATGAGGGCTAGGGGCCACCGGCTTTGGGCAAGGAGGGAGAAGGTGAAGAGGAGGAAGGTGGCTTGGGACTGAACCGGAGACAGGATGCGGATGAGCGAGGAGGAGGGAGCAGTGGGTTTATTGCACTGTGGTCTGCGTGGCTTATCTCCCTCCCTGAGCCTCCGCTGCTCCCTGAAACCATCACCTGTAGATCCGCTCTGCGGGATGCCGCCTGTGTGCTGGGCCACTTGGACCTGCTTTCAGGTTCAGGTCCAAACCTGCTCTCCCCCTGGTGGGGTGATAGAGGCAGGGCTTTGAGGAGAGGGTCTACCATCCAGGAAAGGGAGCCCAAATGTGTTTCAGAGGTGCCTGGCTCCTGAGCTTCAGCCAGGCCGGCCCTGGGGTCTGGGCCCCTCCGCCTGCAGCTTCCACTAACCTAACACTGTTCCTGGAATCAGCCCCCCTCTTTCTGGGTGACTGGGGTGTTCACATACCAGTCAGGGAGCTGGCTGCAATTTTCTTGTCCCTGGAGAAGGATGGGGGAGCAGGAGCCTTGGTGGGTGGGGTGAGGATAGGACCCATCCAGGGGGGTCTGGGCAAAGGTGGGGGTTGGGACCATGTGGAGTGTGGTAAGCCTTGAGGCTCTGAATGTCAGCAAGGAAGGGAGCTCAAGGGTGTCCAGGTTGGCAGGGCCAAGGAGGCTCCAAGATGCCAGAGGCAGAAGCCACCTATCCCTGTCTGTGGCAGTCCTCTGTGCTCTCTGTGTGCAGGCCCCTGGAGGTGCTTTCCCCCTGCAACGCCAGTTTGTCCATTTCTTTCTGATCCCCATCATCTTCCTCTGACAACACCTCCCACTCCCCCCACCCCCAGGCATACAGGTCCTCTGCAGCTCTGTCAGCTCTGTCCTGCCCTCCGGCTTCCCTCCTCACTCCACTGTCTCTTCTTTCTCACTCTTGACTCCACCTCCCCCCGAGACCCTGTCCCTATTCCGACCCTCAATTCACACATGTTGACTGAAGTTCTGCCAATTTCTCCCAGCAGCAGCATATGGCTCTGAGCCTGAGCCCCGCAGCCCAGCCTACAGTCTGGAGGTGCAGCACACAGTAGGCCCACACTCCTGCAGACTCACTGTAATGCACCCCAGGGAGGAAGATGCTGAAGCTGGCACCTGCATCTCCATCACCCAGATCCGCATCTCCAACCCCATTTCCCATACCCTTCCCTGGCAGTTTCCCTGTCTTGGCCCTCCCATCCATCATCTCTCGCCCCACTAGCCCTCCCCTAGCCCACCTCCCCGTCCCTCCCCCCTGGACCCACACCCTCCTCTCCAGGCCTCCAACACAAATAGTGCCCCTTGCCATCAGCCACCGTCAGCCTGCGATGGGGAGGGAGGTGTCCTGACACCCGGACTGGGGGTGATGACATGTGCTCAGCTTAGTTAATAGCCAGCGGCTTCCCCACCTCCCCTGCTTCAGCCGCCCGCCTGGGTGGGGGCTGGGAGACAGACTTTGCACAGAGATTTCTCAGAGCTTTACTGCTCAGGGGAGGACCAAGCGCCTGCCTTTAAAGATGTTCGCACCTGGATTCAGAGTGCAGCTGTCTGGAAGTGTTTGCCTAGCATGTACAAAGTGCAGGGCTCAGGGAGGCAGGAAAATCAGGGGTTCAAGATCACCCTCAGGTATATAGAAAGTAGCAAATGCCAGGCCTGGGCAACATCAGACCCTGTCTTTAAATTATTTAAAATAACATTTTAATTTTATGTGTCTGTGTGGGTATGTTAAGAATGCCCCCCCCCCTTTTTAAAATGTGGTTTGGGGTGAGAGAAGGTACCCTCATGTCCCTTCCTCTCTTTCTTTGTTGGGGCTTGAACTGATGTTGTTATTAGCTAAGTGCAGGAGTCTCAAAGTTCCTGGTATTTACCTCCCTTGCAATGAGACCCAGAGGTTCCCAGAGTGGATTAGTTGCCTTATGCTAATCCAGCCTTTCGATGCTGTAACAAAACACCAGAGACTGGCTACCTTATACAGTAAGGAAGTATAAAGAAAGCACATAGCTCAGTGTTTTGAAGGCTGAACATCCCAATGGCATGGGATGGGCTCTCGAGGAAGAACCCGCAGTCTTTCCCTCATCATGGCTGCATGGCAGCCACATAGCGCGTGGGTGGTGGTGTGTAGGGGAAGAAATGCCATCAGCAAGGAAGCAAAGGGGAAGCTGGCTTGTCCTTATTACAACTTCTTGGGCCTACTGGCTTTTTGCAGGCACCTCAGTGGCCCAACAGCACCCTCCCAATCAGCTCCACCTCTTAAGATTCCATACCAACCTAATCCCAGAGTCCTGGACACCAAGCCTGCAACACACGGCTCCCTGTGTGGGTCGCTCACACGGAGTTGATTTTGATCCACTCCAGCGTCTAGGCTCATGGGTAGCAGGTCTGTCCTGTGCAGCCTTCCTTATGATTGGATGCCGCTTGGACTTCTGGGAACAACTTGGGATACAGAAAAGGCAGTGGTGAGCAGCAGTTGGCGGTTGGAGAGAGAGCAGGCCTGCTCCAGCTCATAGACAAGTTGGTGAGATGGAAGGAAATCCGTGTTATTCGGTGCTCTCGGTTAGACGCTAGAGTTACTCGAGTGTGGGGCAGGGGGACAGGAGGACAGCCTTCAGCAGGAGAACCAGGAGTGAAGATTTCAGTTAACAAAACACGGAGCCAGAATTCACGTACACTCATGCTGGCTCAGTAGGAGCTGGAGAAGCCTCCAGAAGCCCCTGTCTTCACCTTCGTGAAACCTCCACAGAGTCTCCGGTTTCCGGAGCTGGTCAGGACCTGGGAAATCTCAAGATGAAATGACCGATCTAGTCAGTGTAACCCGTGACACTTACCCCTTCTTCCTGGGCCTAAGAGACTCATCTGTGGGACGAATGTGCTTGCATGCATGTGTGTGTGTGTGTGTGTGTGTGTGTGTGCAAGCATGCATGTGTGTGTGCATGTGTGCGAGTGGTTGTGTGTGTGTGTGTTTGGCAGGGTAGCAGGATCAGCAGAGGGCTTAGGACTAATCAGACACTCTGCTCGGCTCTTCCCGTTTGGATGTTTTATCAGACCCCAGAGCTGCCCCACAATGGCAGCTACTGACATCATTCCCACTCAACGGTAGCGGAGCCTGAGGCAGGGTGTGATATGACATGACCACGGCCTGGAATGTCTCCAAGTGATGATTCAGAACGGGAACAGGCAGCGTCGCCTGCACAGCTCAAGACCTCTCCCTCTAAAACCTCCATGTGAGACCAGCTCTTCGGCCAAGACAGCGGTGGGTTGGGAATGCGAGTGTGACCCTAACGAACTCGTTTCTGCCTTGGGTGCTCTGTTCCTTGCACTCTCCATTGGCCTTGGAGACACGGGCCAGGGTCTAACTCTTCCTTGCTTCTCTTGACTCTTGTGCCTTGAAATGAACCAGAGCCACTGGAGGGATGTTCACAAGCCAGAGTTTGTGAACTTCACGGAGAATCAGGCCCTGTCCCAGGCGCTAGGGGGGAATGCACGAGTCCTGTGCTGGGTGGCTTTCTAAGTGCAGGGCAGAAGCAAGGCCAGTCTGTCTTTTGTCCTGTGATGTCTGCCTAGAGGCACACCAGCAGGAGACGTCCTGCAAGGCTGTGCGTTCCCAGGAATCAGGAAGCTGCCCCTTCTGCCCAGTTCCCTTTCTCTCACTCTCCTTACCTTGGTTCCACACCTTTCGAGGAGACTGTTTTCTGGAACGTGAACCAGGGATGTCTTCTGAATGCTCTGTCAGCATGGGCATGGGTCAGTTGGCCATTTTCCTTTAATGCAGTGATTGGTGTTGCCGCTTATGTCTGAACTCTGCCTGCGTTCCAGGGGTTTACACACATATGAGCACGTGAGGTAACGAGGCCTCTGTGAGGTAACTTATTCTCTGTGAGGTGACCAGTTCTCTGCAAGGTGATTGGGACTCCGTGAGGTGACCAGGCCTCTGTGAGGTGACCAGGCCTCTGTGAGGTAACGGCCTCTGTGAGGTGATCTAGTTTCTCCAAAGACCTAGCCTCTGTGAAGTAACATAGTCTCTGTGAGCTAACCAGGCCTCTGTGAGGTGACCAGGCTTCTATGAGGTGACTGGGCCTCTGTGAGGTAACTCAGTTTCTCTACAGACCTAGCCTCTGTGAGGTAACTTAGCCTCTGTGAGGTGACCAGGCCTCTGTGAAGTAACTAGTCCTCTGTGAGGTAACCAGGCCTCTGTGAAGTAACTAGTCCTCTGTGAGGTAACCAGGCCTCTGTGAAGTAACTAGTCCTCTGTGAGGTAACCAGGCCTCTGTGAAGTAACTAGTCCTCTGTGAGGTGACCGGGCTTCTGTGAGGTGACCGGGCTTCTGTGAGGTGACCGGGCTTCTGTGAGGTGACTGGGCCTCTGTGATTGCATGCAGCCTCTCTGAGGTAAAAGGGATTCATAAATGTTACTAGGCCTCTGCAAGGTTACTAAACCTGTGTGAGGTAACCTGGTCTTTCTGAGCTTCCTGCCATGATCCTCCTCTGCAGATAGAGATGGACAGGCAGCTGGAGGTGAGGGAAGGGGTGTTGGCTCTGGGAAGAGCTGGGTGGGGGGAGGACAGGGAGAGAGGTAATTAGGAACCAGGCATATCGCAAATCTCCCAGCCGTTCTGACACCTGGAGAGAGTGATCGCACACTTGGAGTCAGCCCAGACAAGTGTGAAAGCCCTCACTCCAGCTCTAGGAAGAGAGAGGGAGGCAGGGGTGTCCACATGACAGACCCACACCACCGCTGCCTCCCAGAGGGCCCCCAGGTCATCCTCACCCTCTCCCTGTCTCCCTGCTCGGCGACCTGGGTCAGGGAGCTGTGACTCAGGGGTGCAGAGGGACAGTGGGGACCCTGCAAAGACAAGGCGAAGCCTGTGGTGCTGCGCCCCGGGAAGGAGAAGCGAGGGAAGATCTCGCCCCGGCAGGCAATCAAGGCTGGGCAGATTTTAACAAGCCCTCGGTGGACTCAGGCCAGCCCTCATCAAAAGTGCCAAAGCCAGCTTCCTGGGGTTGAGAAATTAGTCCCCAAGGAAATTGGGAATTAATATGGGCTGAAAGTCCCCGTGTATCAGGGACAAGGCAAGAGTTATTACTCAATACTCCTGCCATTTGATAGGTGAAGAAGCAGAGGCTCAGAGAGGTTGTGCCTTTGGCCTAAGGGCACACAGCTCTACAGTACCTGTCTTGATCACCCAGCATCCTTCACACCCCTCATCTCCAGTTCTTCTGAAAGGGAAGAGGTCTCTGGCCCTAAGTGAGTAGGTCCTTAGAGATCTAAGAAAAGGTCCCTTTCCCTTCTAAACAGAAGTATGGTCCCCACTCAGTGACTCCAAGGAAATGATGATGTTTGGGATGGTTCCTCTTTCTCGGATTCCAAGGCTGACCTAGGTGGCAGGCTGTGGCCCTTTGGGAAAGCAGGTACGCATTCGCCTCCTCTCAGCACGCTGGAATGGACATCCGGGGCCTGGCAAGGAGGTGGGGTTAGCGTGAGAAACTGTGCTCTCCCATCACCCTGTCTCCGGCCCTCTCTGTTTCTAGACTCTTCCGGGATTGCTCTAGCCTCGTTATAGAACATTCCGGAATATTGAAAGGCTTTTCAACACTGAGGTCTCCATTCATGACATGCGCCCCCCCCCCGAAGGGATTTCTCTGATGGAGCGGTCTCCATCGCTCTGCTCCCCCATCCCCACCCCGAGCCCTGGATGCTGTCCTTGGGCAAGCGAACAAATAAATGAGCACGAAGCGTCTCTCTTCCTGTCCCTGCTTTCAGGAGGCTAATGATTAAGATCTTGGCTGTCTCGGTGATGCCAAGGTCTGGCAGATAGTACATACACAACTGACTTAACAAATGGATGAGTACACGGGCTCAGAGCCAGATGACTCTGGGTTCAAATCCCAGCTCTGCTACTTACTAGCTGTATGAGCTTGGACAAGTTGCTTAACTTCTCTGTGCTTTCCTCTCTCCGGTTGAAAACAAGGGTAGGGTGGTTCGTACCTTCTTCCACAGCTGCAGTTCTGTTCCACAGGCGATGCTGGCAAATCCTGAATACTCTGTGGCTAACAACCTTACAAAAGAAAAAAGCAAGGTCTGGAGGAAGGTGACAAGAGGGCGGAGCAGGGAAAGGGGCTTGCTACCAAGCCTGAAGGCCCAAGTTCGATCCCTAGAGCTCGCATGATGGAAGGAGAGAAACAGCTCCCGAAAGCTGGTCGCTTGAACCTCCATATATGCGCCCCCTTCACAAAAACAAATTAAAAATAAGTAAATAAATGTGAATTTTAAAAGAAATTGACTACAAGTGGGACTGGGGACTGAGTTGTCCTGGCTCCCAGCATTCCTTCTGTGAGAAGCTGGACTTGGTTCAGGAGGTCACAGGATGCTATTCACGGCCCTGAGCGAGTGCAAGCACAGATGGAGTTTAAATGTGGAAGCAGGGTCTGACAGATGGAGGGACGAGTCCCCAGACAGGCTCGCACCTGTGTTCCAGGTAATGCTGTCCCCAGCAGCTCTGTTTGTCAGGGACAGAGCTGGGGACTGACGGGAAGGGCCCAAAGAGAAGACTCCAGTGGGCTGAGGTCCTGTCCAGTCCCATCCCGTCACACACACACACACACACACACACACACACACACTCACATACACCCCACCTTGTCACACACACCCCCTCCGCACAGAGGAAGCCATGCTGCTCTGAATGTGAACCAAAGGGGGTGAGAGGGGACAGGGGTCAGGTTCCCAGTCTTGGGAATCTCTGCTCCCCTGCCTCTGTCCCAGGAAGCAAGACAAAGTCTGGAGGAAGGTACTAGTCGTCCCAGCTGAGGCTGGGCTTTGGGCTTCCAGCATCTTGTAAGTTGAGACCCGAAGTGCTGCCCGAATCCTGCCATCACAGCGCAGCTCCTTCCGCAGATAGAGAGAGGCACCCAGCCCTGACAGAGAAGCAGAAGCCCTGCAGCGGGAAGACATGCCAACTGGACGATGTGTTCTTTAGGGATTGGAGAATCAGCCTGCTTCCGGTCTTCGGCTTAAAAGCCATCTTATAGTAAAGACAAACCAGACTCATTCCTGTTGATTAAACTTCTGTTTCTGGAGGATTGGGCTGTGCCCCTCCCCCAACCTTAACAACAAATGGCTCTTCAGGGCCTGTTCCAGGAACTGGAACCACGCCTTTTGTTCCAAAAAGTTAATAACCATCTTGCAACTTTACCTTTGCTTCAAAAGGTCGGGACTACCTGTTGCCATGACTACATTGTTTCGACCATCATGTTACGTTCTGTTCTGCTCCTGTAACCCTGCCTATTTTGCCCGCCAAATTGCCCGTTTGGAAACCCCTTACCCTCTGAGCTACAAAAACTTTGTCTTCCTCACGTCAGATGCTGACCTCTCTAACCCTACTTTTAGGGAGAGGCAGCCCGGGTACACGAATTAAAAAAACAACAACCTTGCTTTAATTACTCGCTTTGATTCGTTTGGCTGTGACGATTTGGCTTGGTGGTCTTTCTCCTCCCGTCTTTGGGATTAACAGGATATGCACTGTAGCGGACGCTTTGAAGGAGTTCTGTGATTTTGGTCTTTAAAAACACAAACTGGAGTTTGGACTATGTTTTTGTTCCCATCCCAGGTGAGGTGGGTGATCATGAGTTTGATTTAGGCTGTTCCTTCCTGGTTGCTGTGATTCGGTTACGTGCAACTATTTTGCCACGTGTAGCTTGTCCTTATGATTGTGCGTCTCTTGGCTGGGCTTGGGTGGTTGTTGGTTGTCGGTAGGTTGGTTAATGGGTGGGTCTGTTGGTTGGAACTTTGGTTAGAGGAAGTAGGTTCCGGAATATTGCCCTTAGATATTAGTACAGCTCCCTATTGGCACCTGCTCTCCAGCTTCTGACAGCCAATAAGGGCTGTGAATATTTCTTCCTTTTTTTTTTTTTTCTCTCTTTCCAGGCTACCAACAAAGGTGGTGAAGATTTCTTGTTTTTTTCTTCTTTCTATCCTCCTCCTCCTCTTCCTCCTTCTCCTCCTCCTTTCTTCTTCTTCTCCTTCTTCTCCTTCTTCCTCTTCTTCCTCTTCTCCTTCTTCTCCTTCTCCTCCTTCTCCTCCTTCTCCTCCTCCTCCTCCTCCTCCTCCTCCTCCTTCTTCTTCTTCTTCTTCTTCTCCTTCTTCTTCTTCTTCTTTTCCTGACCTAAAGGGTAAAAAAGCAAGGTAGTTACCTGTTACAATGCACTTTTGGGGGGAAAGCAGAAGTACAAAGCAGTCCATTTCTCTAGACTGTTCGATGAGAACAGGAACTTTCAGAGGTTGAGCCACAGTGTCAGATGCTCTGTGATTGGATGAAATAATTAGTGATAAATGTAGGACTCAGGGCCACCGTTGTGTCTGGGTGGGGTGGGGCCAAGAGGCTTTTCTGTGTGCCTTAGGAACTTTATAACAACAGCACAGGGTCCCCTGGCTTGGGAAAGCAGAAGTTCGGATTGTTACCTCTGAGGATGAAAGCCAAGACCACAAACACACTGGAGAGCATCCTACCAGGCTAAACACCCATTCCTTGTTGGTGTGTCTTGAGACAAGGTCCCATGTAGCTCAGGCTGGCCTTGACTTAAGTAGGTAGTGGAGGATGACCTTGAACTCCTGAGCCTCCTGTTTTCACCTCTCCAGTCCTGGGGTTACAGGCAGGCCTGAGTCCCCATACTTCATTTATGCTTTGCTGGGGATGGAAGCCGGGCTCCATGAAAGCTAAGCAAGCTTCCTATGTGCCGCATCATCTGTGAGAGAAAGCCAGGTGAGGCTGCATGGTGTGTGTGTGTGTGTGTGTGTGTGTGTGTGTGTGTGTGTGTGTGTGTATGTGTGTGTATTTGACCATCTATAACGGTGATCATTCATGGAAGTACGGGTGAGTGAGCGATGACCTTGTGCACGTGGGTGCACCACCCTCAGGCACACCTAACCACACCCCTGCATCTGGGTATTTGTAGTTATGTACATGGAACACCTGTATTCTATTAAAGAGCTTGCCTCCTTCCATTCTATATCTGCCTCCTCCCCCCTCCATCCTCTCACTCCTCTTTCTCTGGTTCAGGTGTGCTGGATGGCCACCCCTGCAGATCCTGCAAGCTGGCTTTGGGCCTGCCCAGCAGCAGGTGGGAAGCAGCTTGGGGCAGGCTCTGAGCAGGTGAAAATCCAGCCTCAGGACACCCTCCCCACTGAGTCCCAATGAGAAAGGAATTGCCTCCAGGCTCTCCCCTAATCCCCAGCACACACCCTCCCTCCCTCACCTCTCTGTGTGACAACAAAGGACCATCCCTGCTGGTGGTCCCGTCCTGATGTCTTAGGTTAGAACTGGGGGGATAAGGGTGGTAGCTGAGTTTGAGAGTGCTGAAGGACAATCTCTCCTGGCCTCCGTTTCTTCCCCTCAGAAGGGACTGTAGACAGAAATGGATCGCCACCCTGCCTAATACGACCACCTCCTTAATGACGGAACGCTACTCTGCCTAATAAGTCTACCTCCCTGATGATCAACGATCAGTGTCGGTCTTAGACCCACTCACATACGCTAAAAACCGGGAGATTATGTGTGGGAGGTGTCTTTCTCCATCCAGGGCAAGCCCTGGCAGGAGCTGGTTTATACAGAAATCGAAGAGACCTCTGGGGAAGAAGAGTCTATGGAAGATCGAAGTGGCAGGTGCAGCTTCAAAATGATTCTACAGCTCAAGCCACCTGTTAATCAGGGCAGGAAGTCCTTGCCTGGCCTCAGAGGTCCTGTGTGACAGGGTCAGGGGGACCCTGGGGAGGTTTCACGTAGGTGCAGCTGAGTGAGGGCAGAAGAGGGGGAGTGAGAAGGTGAGGATGTCACCTCCTTTCAGAAGAGAGGTCACAGGCTAAGGAAGAGAGCCTTGGTCCTTGAGTTCCCAGAGATGTGCGATGTCTTGGGAGCCACTGGGTTCCTCTGGGCTGGGTTTTCACTTGCGTTTCCTCTTTCTCAAAGCAGCGGGCGGGCCGTGTTCACTCCCTGTATATCTGCCCCATCCACCTTTGCTCCGCTGCCTTTCCGCACTCCTGCAGATCCACAACCATTCATTCACGGTCTCATCCCGCCACCCACGCCCAGCACTCACCCACTCATCCACCCATGCACCAGTCCACCTGTCCATACTCTCAGCTATTCGTGTGTCCATACATACATCCATGCATCCATGCATCCATGTACCCACCCATCCATCCATCCATGCATGCATCCATTTATCTATCTACACGTCCTCCATCCATCTATGCACGCATGCACCTACCCAGCATCTATCAATGTCTTCCTCTCTATCCACCAGGTATGTATTCACCCACCAACCCATACTTGAATCCATCCATCCAGATATCATCCACCCATCCATCCACCCATCCATCCACCCATCCATCTACCCATCCATCCATCCATCCATCCATCCATCCATCCATCCATCCACCCATCCACCCATTCATCCACCCATCCACCCACCCATCCATCTGTCCATCCACCCATCCATCCATCCATCCATCCATCCATCCATCCACCCATCCATCCATCCACCCATCTATCCACCCATCCATCCATCCACCCATCCATTCATCCATCCATCCATCCACCCATCCACCCATCCATCCATCCAGCTATTTCCCACCTGCTGTCTGCTCCCTCACTTCCACATGCATTTATATCTTCACTCCACCCACCATTCCTTTCCTGCTCTTAGCAGCAAATGTAGCTGCTCTAGCCCATACCTGCTAGCCAGTCCTTTATCTATCTCCCACCGTCCTTCTACCCATCCATTGCCAGCCTCTCCCCCCCACTCATTTATTCGCACACCCACACAATCACCACTCAGCTCCAGTCTCATCTGTCTAACCACTCAGTCAAACATCTATGCAGGACTCAGCACCTTCCCGCTCACTTAGGTTTCCCCTCAACCCTTCCTGAGCACAGACTCAGGTCTCTGTGTGAGAACCAGGTGGCTAGGTCCAGGGAGAGGCCCTTACCCC
The DNA here is from genome assembly GCA_026225945.1 of Cricetomys ansorgei. Classification (NCBI taxonomy): domain Eukaryota; kingdom Metazoa; phylum Chordata; class Mammalia; order Rodentia; family Nesomyidae; genus Cricetomys; species Cricetomys ansorgei. Next base: position 3,781,455 of record JAMJFZ010000818.1, on the reverse strand, counting down.
TGTCAGGACCTACAAGGAGGCCTGCTGGAGCGAGGGGGGTGGATATGGGCAGCAATCCAGGCACAGTCTCCTCCAGGGTTCCAAGACCAGCCCCTGAGTGGAGAGAAAAGGGGGAGGCAGGGAGGGCAATCTGAGGAAAGGGACGGAGAAGAGAGAGGAAAAGAGAGAGGCCAAAGAACAAGCTAAAGAGGAAAGGGGAAGAGGAGGAGAAGGAAGGGGAGGAAGAGGAGGAGGAAGAGGAAAAAAAGGGTGAAGCAGAGGAAGAGGAAGAGGGGGAGGAAGGGGAAGAGGAGGAAGAGGAGGAGGGAGAGGAGGAGGGAGAGGAGGAGGGAGAGGAGGAGGGAGAGGAGGCAGCGGCTTAGGCTGCTGTGTGGGCTGCATTCTGAACTGTACCATCAATTACTGATACTGAGCCCTGGTGAGCCCTGTCCCTGGAAATTACCTTTTAATTCTTTAATTACATTGTCCTCACCTGCCTCTCGGGCGCATCCTCATGGTCTCAGGAGCTGTAAATTAGGAGTGCTGGCCTGGCTCACCTCCAGCCCATCCCTGGCTATTTTTATCTGCCTCAGGACCTTCAAGGCAAGTGCTACTGTTGGTTTGTTCTCTCAGAGTGTCTCAGCTCCTCTACAATCAGACTGTTTCCCGGTTTGGAGAAAGCTGAGCGTGGATCTCCCTAGCTGTGTGACTCTGGGCAAACATCTGTACCTTTGAGAACTTCAGTTTTCCCATCTGTGACTTGGAACTAAAAAATGGGCTGGGGATGGCTTGCCCAGCATCCATGGCTTGATCCCCAGCAATGCATAAACTGTCCAGGCCTGGACTTCACGAGACCCGGATTGTTTCCATTTGTCTGCATTGTAAAGATCAGCTGAGCTGTTTTGTAAAGTACTGGGAATCTTTGGTGGGTCAAAGATGGGTTTAGGTTCCAAAGAGGAGGACTGAGGTCCAGGGTACCACTACAGGGACCTCTGGGAGACCTGGTCCTAGCAGAAGGAGGATGATCTCCCTAGCCCACCATTCACTGGCAGAGGCTGTGGGGCTTTTCCAGAGCCCACGGTATATGGCTCTGAGACCAAGTGCCAGCTGTGTCAGCAAGGAGCACCTTAGAAAGACAGGCTCGCATGGTCCACCTGAGAGTCTGTCTCTGTGTGCATGCGTGTGTATGTGTGTGTGTGTGTGTGTGTGTACATGTGTACATTCATGTGCATGTGTATATGTGTCTGTATGCATGGGTGTCTGTCTCTGTGCATGCATGTGTATGTGAGTGTGTGTGTGTATGTGTACATGTGTACATTCATGTACATGTGCTCTTGCACGTGGAAGCCAGAGGAGGACCCTGAGTGTCTTTTCTATCACTCTCTACCTTTCCACTGTGTGTATTTTCCAACCATTCTACCATAAGGGTGCAGTACTTGTGGGCTTTGAGTTTTAAAAAGAAGGGCCCCAGGCCAGATGCTTCAGTGGGTAAAGGCACTCGCCACCAAGACTGACGGCTTCAGTTCCATCCTCGGGACCCACAAGGTGGAAGGACAGAGCCAACCCCACAAGTTGTCCTTTGATCCCCACAAACGTGCCCACAGCCCCTCTACGTATTTATATACACAAAACGAACAAATACCATGTGATAGAAAGAATTTAAAAAACATTGCGAGGACCTTTGTGCTCTTTTTGTTTCGTTTTTGTTTTGAGACAGGGTCTCACGTAGCCCAGGCTGCCCTCCAAATCTTCATGTAGCCAAGGATGACCTTGAACTCCTGACTCTCTAGCCTCCACTCTCTGAGTGCTGAGATTGCAAGTGTACACTATCATGCCCTGTTTATGCAGTGTTGGGGGATAGAACCAAGGGCCTTTGCATGCTGGGCAAGTATTCAACCCACTGAGCCACGCCCCAGCCTCTATACCAAGTTATGTTAGGGACACAAAGATGGGGACAGTATCAAATTCTTCCTTTCTGAGGATTTATAACGTTCCTGGGGATACATGGCGATGAAACACAGACACAAAGGACCCTAGCATGAGATGGGAAAAGGGAGGGGCATGAAGAACACGGCTCTGGAGTTGTGGGACTATCATGGGGTGGGGAGGGTGTGGCTTGCCTGGGAGCAGGGGAAGGTACCCCAGAGGATGGGTGACCAGGCATGGCTGGGAGACAGGGCCACCGCTCACAGTGAGTTGTGTGGCCGGGGAGATGCAGGCCATCTGTAGAGCCATTCGGCTGTCAAAGCTGGCTAGGGGGGTTGTGTTTGATGTCAGCAGTGGAGACCTGCTCGCTCTTGAAGGTCTTGGTTCATTGTGGAACACCTTTAAAACACGTCTGCCGGGCTCTAAGTTTTTTGGGTACATCACCCCCACTTAAACACATGAGACCCCAAGGGAGGCTTCATTTCAGGCCTCACCGAGTCGGGGGAAACCCAAGGCGTAGACGTATGAAACGGTCCCATCAAAGTCTCCCCAGCCAGACTCAAGCCCAGGCCCCGATTCCCTGGCATACAGTAAAGTTTAGGCTGGGAAACCTGAATGCCCTCTCCCTCTGGTACGGAGCTAGCTGTGGTTTCACTAAAGACTTCAAGAGTGACTTTGGCCAAAACGCCGTTCTCAAATCCCCAAAGGAGGTGGGAGCGAGGGGCCCTCATTTTCACGTTCCTGTCCAAGGCGGTGGGCAGTGGCACCCTTGCCGAGTCTCTCTGGTTCTCGGTGCTCAGCAGGGATATGAAGATGGTCTCTCTCTTCTTCAGAAGGTATCTGGGAAGGAGGTCAAGGTGACCTCCCAGGCAGCTGTTGAGGAGCCATCTCGGATTTTTACCTTCAACTCTGTCAGTCTAAGAGGGGTGGGACACCTGCTCGGTACCATAGGTTTCTTGTCTTAGCAAAGATGGAGCCAGGAAAGGAGGGAGAAGAGATTATTTGTAATTGGAGGAGAGAGGGAGAGAGATCTAAATTTTATCTCAGACTCAAGTAGAGATTATCCCTGACCAAATGGCTGTCTTATTGATAACAATAACGACGGCGATTACTGTGTCTTATTTTTCAATCGTAATTATTGCACGTTAAATCATTAACGTTCATTATCCCTACAGTGTGTAATTAGGACAATGGCAGAGAGCTTGCTCTCAACTGTAATGAAGTTTTTGTAATTGTGATTTATTGGCGTCAAATTGCCTTTCTTAAACGGGAACTCGCACATCACACTCTTAATTCTGGGGAGGGAGTGGCGATTATTTTTAATTAATGTTTTGTGTTTTGCCACGCAGGGGAGAGAGCTGTCCGACAATCTGCTGCGGAGTCTGTGAAGAAGTTAGGGGCACTGAAGCAGCCAGTGTCTGCCTCCTCATCCCTACGCCGGCTCCCGTCTCCTCCTTCCGAGCAGTGGCTGCTAGGGGCCACAGATACCAACATCATTAGTCCAGAAGACAAAGATGTGGGTGGCTTAAGCCAACCTGTGAGTACGTGTGACAAGGAGATATATATACACACACATATATATACACATATATACATATATGTATATATACATATATATACACATATACACATATATGTATATATACATATGTATATATGTATAGAGACAGGAGGAGCCTGGGAACCCACCGGAGTTTCAAGTTCTGTGAGAGACTCTCTCAAAAAAGTAAGGCGGAGAGGGAAAGAGGCAGACACCCGATGGCCTCCTCTGGCCTCCACGTGCGTATATGCCTAAGGGCCCACGGAAGGCTGCACAGACGGATGGCCTCAAATGGAACACGTCCACACGCGTGATCCTGGGACAGCATGCCAGAGGAAGGGCTGGAGACCAAGCCTGGGCTCATTTCCATCGTCTTCCTGGTTTTCACCTTCTTCCTCGTCTCTCTCCTTCCTCGCTCTCCTCCCCTGCTTCTTCCTCCTCCTCCTCCCACAGGCTGGGTCAATCTCCTCTTCCTGTGTCTCCGCACTCTGTGGATCAGACAGAGACTCAGAACCTGAGCCCTAGCGTGTCCTCGTCCTCGGCTCTTTGTGTCACAGTCTGGCTTAGGGTGAGACCGCTGTGCACTCCGGTGAAGGAAGACAGACCCATACCCCGGAAGGACTTTGAGGAACGAATTCGACCCGTGAGCCTCACATCGGACCCGCCCCGTGCACCTCCAGCTGGGTGCCCTCAGCAATCACCGGAGCCCAGCCTTCCTCCACAAAGAGAGACAGATGAAGCTGGGCTTCTCTCTTTAACAGCCACCCTGAGGGCCAAAGGCACCGATCCACATGAGCATACTTAACATCCTGCCCAGTCCACAGTAGACGCTAAGAAAGTTCGCTTCCCGCCTCCTCTCACTAATGAGTCTCTATATTTAAAGTGGGGTCTGTGGCTCCAGAGCAGGAGAGGGAGAGGAGGCTGCGTTCTGAGGAGGGGGAAAGGTGGGCGGCGTCGATCTAATTTCTCAGCTAAAGCTACAATTTGCCAGCCCTTCTAATTATTATTTTTATTATGGATACAAATTAAAAATAAACCGAGTGTCGCGATCACAGCAGGAATTAGAGATGTTCCCTAATTGTTATCTTTGAATCAATCCAGCGTCCCTCCGCCCTGCTTGCTGAGGTGTAATTGAAGTGCGTGAGCTCAGGCGCATGCGCGTGCGGGTTCGCCTTGGGCTGCAAGCAAGGCTCCTACCTCTGTTCAAGGCACCCGGGTGTCTCTTCCAACCCCCTCTTTTTCCTTTTCTTTGTCCTTTGCGTTAGACCCAGAGAGGCAGGAGGGTCAAGACAGTTGCAGGATCAACTCCCCTCTCCTCTCCACCATTCCTACATTCTTCTCCTCAAAATCAATGTTTGTGTGTACGTCTATGTGTCAGGGTCTGTGTCTATGTGTGTATGCACGTGTGCATGTATTTGTGTGTCTATGTGTGTGGGTCTGCGTCCTTGTGTGTATGTGTGAGCCTATCTGTGAGCATCTGTGTGTATATGTATGTACGTGTCTATGTGTGTCCTTATGTGTATGTGTCTGTGTGCGTGTCTATGCATGTGCGTATGTATGGGTGTGTCTGTGTGTGATGGTCAGCATCTGTCTGAGCGCTGACTGCTCTGCAGGAAGGGTTAACTAGGACACCAGGCACCCGGCAGTGGGTGCTGCTGTACAAAGAACTCCCAGGTAGGAATGGTTCCACCTGGAGCAGGAAGCAGGAAGACAGACATGAAAGTGTCCAGGACACAGTGAGGGCTGGGGTGTGTGTGTGTGTGGGGGGGGGTGACAGTGAGGAGCCACTGGAAGTCTTCAGGCCAAGAGATGACTTAGCAGATCTGGGTGCAGAAGTCAGGCCTAGTTGCTATAGGGATGACTGGTTGGAGGCCACTGAACCGGTTCATGCAAGCTACAGGGAGGGTTGCTCTGGGGTGGCACAGAGGAGGTGCAGAGGCATGAGTCTGGAAGAAAGCCCACCGGTGGTGGATTGATGAAGAAGGAAGAGTTAAGACTAGTGAGCTGGAATGATGGTTCAGCACCCTGGCAGCTCTTGCAGAATTCAGTTCCTACCGCCCAGACAACAGTTCCCACAGTCTTTAACTCTAGCTCCGAGGGATCTGATGCCCCCTTCTGGCCTCTGCAGGCACTGCACACACAGACACACACACACATATATACACACACACATGTAAAAGAGAAATAAATATTAAATTAGAGAAATTAGAAAGTAAGTGCACAAAAATGCCTAGGCAGTAAAAATGCCCACAACTGTCACATGAGGTTCTAGAACAGGTAGAAGATATAGAGACCAAGGTACACACACTGGCCATGGTGCTTCTGTGGCAGTGTGGCTGTGTCCACAGTCCCAGCTGTTCGGGAGGTGGAGTTAAGTGGCCTCTCCATGAATTTGAGACCGGTCTGATCTACATAGCGAATTCCAGGATAGCCAGAACTGCACAGTGAGATCCTGCTTCAAATAACCCAAAGTAAACAAACTAATAAAATAAATAAGATTTGGAACTTTACATTTGGGTATAGATTGTGTGTTTATGTGTGTGCATGCATACATGTGTGTATAGGCATAAAAAGTTAGGTGTTGTTAAGAGCACTGGCAGTTCTTCCAGAGGACCCTAGTTCAATTCCCAGAACTCACACAACAGCTTAAAACCACCTATAACTTTAACTCCAGGAGATATAGTGCCCTCTTCTGGTCCCCTTGGGTATTGCACACATGTGTATGTCTGCTCTCATACACATATACATAATTTAAAATAATACAATTTTTAAAAGCCAGGCACATAATAAATTAGAATGTGATTACTGGTCTCCCGTAGCAGATAGGATTACAAATTATATTTTGTGCTTTCTCGTATTTTCTAGTCCCTGCCGTGACTATACATTGTTTTAGAATCAGCCAAAATTACTGCAGATTTAAGACAATTGCTCGAGCTTAATATTAAACGACATACACGCTCAGGATGTAGAGAGCTTGAGCAATATGCACGGTCCCCAGGAGCACTAAAGCAAACCAATAAATAAACAAATGAGATAAATGCCGTGGGTATCTTTTATATCGGGTGTCCAAGTTATTTTCAAGTTGCTATGACAAAATGCCTGACAGAGACAACTTGAGAGAAGAAAGGTTTGTTTGGGCTCACAGTCTCAGAGGGCTTCATTCACGGGGCTCAGGGGAGGGGATTCTGGTAGAGTTCAGATCACAGCAGCCAGAAACATGTGGCAGAAGCTATTCATGTCATGGGAGAGCAGACCCGGAGAGCACAACAGGAACAAGGGTACAGGTTTAACCTTCAGAGGACTGACTTCGGTGACCCGATCGCTCTGGCGGAAGCGGCCGCTGTCCCTTGCCGTCGGATGAATCTTGAACAATTTCACCGAGAGATACATGTTGCCTTCCTTCACACATCGCTAATGCATTTACACTCACGGCCATGGGTGTATTTATATCTTATGAACCTCATGGCGTGTCACACATAAATTGTAACATTCCGTTAACTGTAAATTGCTGGGTCTGGAGAGCTTTTGAGAGCTGGGATCAAGGAAAGGTGAGACAGTTTAAGGGGGAGGGGGGCAGGTAGGAAATCCTTCACTTTCACCCACCTGAGCTGCAAGCTAACTCTGACAAAGGGGTGGGAACAGCACCCAGGGCTAAGGCCCGACACATGCAAAGGTCCTGAGGCAGGGCCCAAGGAGGTATCTTACATAAGAGATGGGCTACACCCACCACCAGCTTCTTTTAGGAAGCCCCAACCCTCGGATGCTCGGATGCTCCGAGGTCTCCTCCCAAACGGTTCAGCACCTCCGCGGGCCACCCAGCTCTGGGCACAGAGAGGATGTGAAGGGCTGGTTTGATTAGATCACTGTCAGCCAGGGGACCCGAGGTTAATGACTGTTCTCTTGTGAGTCTGTAGCAGCCTTGCTCACAGGCCCTTGCGTGTGTCCTTGGGTGCGTGTGTGTGTGTGTGTGTGTGTGTGTGTGTGTGTGGTGTGTGTGTGTGTGTGGTTGGCCCCCAGTCTGCATTGGGCTGGGTGGGGGGAGGCTGGAGGGGCAGGGTGGAGGAGGGGGGGTGCCCTGGATTTCTCTTCCAGCTCTGAGCCTTGTCTTGTCTGCTGCACCTCAAAGAAGAGCGCTTAACAAGCATTAAGGGACACAAATAATTCCCCTTTTCTCCTGTCTGCCTATTCTTCCCTCTCTCTTTTCTTGTAAATCCTGCTCCCTGCATGTGAATGGAAGGGTGGCTTCATGTGGGACCTTTAATCAGACCCCCGGTAGGGTCCAGGAGGGCAGAGTGCCCGAGGGATTACCTTTTATTTTAGGGGTTTGGGGCCCCGGTCCTGCCGTCCCCCCTTCCCCTCCCCCTCTCTGTTTTTCCTCCCGGGCGTTTGTTCTTGGCAGCCGCGAGGAAGGGAGGCTTAGGGCGCGGGGAGGGGGTTTACAAACTTAAGGGGATCGGGGCCTATTCAGCCAGCCTTGCGCGCAGACTTTCGCCTTTTGTTCTCAGCCCATTCTTCGTCTGATTTCTTCACTCCGGTAAAAGCACTTTAATTCCCCTTTAGACACAGAGAATCCGTCCTCTTCCCCTCCCGCCCCGCGCCCCCCAGTTCACTCTCTCAACCCCTTTATGTTGCGCCCTCCTCCGCCCCAACAAAGACCCAACATCGCTGCGAAGTATTTCTTTCAGCGATGATCCCGGAGGCTGAGGAGAATCCGGAGGGGGAGGGGAGGGGGGAGGGGAAGGGGGAGGGAAGGGGGCCGGGGAGGACAGTGGCCTTCCTGGGGAGGCCGCTGGCTCAAGGCAGCACCCGCTTTTGGTCGGCCCTAGGATGGCTTTGTAGAGGTGGCACGTGGGTGGGGAGGGGAAAGGCAGGTGTGAAGGTGGCCGGGTGACAGGCGCCTGGTGACAGGCGATAGAGATGTCGCCGCTGGGTGTGGGCTTTGTCAGCTTTTCTGAAAGGATCTGGAGGCATCCAGAGTGATGTCCAGGCAGGGGAGGCGTAGGGGCCGTTAGCTTGACTCTTAGTCCCAAGTCCAACTGGAGACATACCTGCTCACCATCCCTGCTCCGCCGGCATCCCGATGGACCATTCCATTCACTGAGCCTGGGTCCTGCTTGGGACTGTCAGCGCCCCTCAAAGATGTTGACTTGGGGAGCAGCATGGCTCAGCCAGTAAAGGCGCTTGCTGCCAAGTCCGCCGATCTGAGTTTGACCCCCTGGGACACACATGGTGGAAGGAGAGGAGAGACTTTTCCAGGTTGTCCTACTATGTGGCCATGGTTTGCATGCCCATACACGTGAAAGAATGAATGAATGAAAAATCTTAAATGTTTGGGACCTGGTGGAAAACTGCAAAATAAGAAAAGAGATCCCGCATTTCAAAATTAATAGACACTGGATATCAAATCTTATTGTTATTATTATGGGGTTTTATCGAAACCGGATCTCACACTGCAGTCTAGGCCGGCCTCAGTGCCATACCAATCCTCCTGCCTCAGCCCCTGAGAGTTAGAATGTCAAGCAGGGCACCACCATACCTCAGCAATATATTTTACATCAGGTTCAGAAATGGCTTGTAAAAATTCTGTGGGGTGGGGAGACAGCTCCTGGGGTGGGAGCTTTGCTCTCTCAGTCCTGAGTGACCTGCTCCCTCGCTCCCTCGCCTCTTGCGGCCCTCCTTCCCCTTCTGTAATGGATATCTGTGACCCCACTCCTCACCCCACTACTCGGCAGCACCAGGGACTTCTAGAAATGTCTAGAAATGTCTAGAGAGACCTGAGCACTCCATGCCTTGCAAGTGTCACTAGTTTCCTAAATATATATATATATTTTTCAAAAATCATTTTGATACTGTTTACACTATATTCTTCAGTCATTTTTGTAATTATTGCATTTGTTTATTTGTGTGTGTGTGTGTGTGTGTGTGTGTGTGTGTGTGAACACATGCGTGTCATAGCATGCATGTGGCGGTCAGAGGCCAACTTGAGGGAGTGGATTCTCTCCTTTCACCATGTGAGTGGGTCCCCAGAGATCGAACTCAGGTTGTCAGGCTTGGCAGCAAGCGCTCTTACTGGCTAAGCCACCTCACCAGCCCTATCTCCTAATATCTGGAACCTCTTCCACATTCAGTCTTGTTTTTGTGATTAGAATAATTAATTGCTAGCCTCGGTTTCTCCATCTATGAAATGGGAACAATGGCTTAGCCAGGTTTTTAATTGAGATGGAGAGGGGGAGAGAGAGAAAGAGAGAGAAAGAGAGGGAGAGAGAGGGAGAGAGGATCATACCATCTTCCATTCCAGACAGACAAAGCAAGGCTGCCTGTCTCCTCCTTCTACCCAGGCCCTAGCGAGATGAATCTTCTCTTCTAGAAAATGCGACAAATTGAGCAGGGGCCATTTAAGGGAAAGCGGGCCAGGGCGGTAATAGTCCAATTGGGAGTATGAACGGGGAAAAGGGCCGGCTCCTCTCCATGTCCGAGGATGGGCAATTACTGCCAGGCATTTTTCGGATAAAATAGAAGACAGAGAAATCACAACCAGGAGTCCCAATTATGGGGAGTCATTCTTGGGCCGAAAAAACTGCAGGCTCGTTTTCAGGCTGCACACTGCAGTCGGTGAGAGGAGGGGGTGAGGAGGCCTTCAGAGTCCTCAGAGGGGGAAGGTGAGACTTTAGCAGGAATCCTGTTTAACCTTTCTGAGCTCCAGCACTGGGGAGGATGGAGGGGCAGTTTAGGAATCCCCGTAGGCTCTGCTCCCTCCTGGTCAGAGTGGGCTGGGTTCATCGCTGCCTGTGCTCAGCTTGCTGTGTACAGGATGTCGCTTAAATAAAGCAAAGAACCCTCACCTCTGTGAGTTCCAGGCCTGAGGACAGACAGCATCTGAAGTCACCGTGAATGTTTTTAGGAAGCAAAATGCTTGCAAACACCCAACCATGTCCTAAAAAGATAATCTCAATTTTATAGAGCTGTCGGTTTCCACGGAGTAGTTCCCATGATGCACCTTGCCTGGTAGCCAAGAAGAACTGGAAAGACGTACTTAACCCTCACAACTACGGCAGCGCCATCAGACAGGTACCGCCGGTGTGTAGAACCTCTCAGCACAAACCGTGGGTCTGTATATTTAAAAACAAAACAACAAACAAAAAACAAACAAAAACGAACACACATGTATGATTCGGTTTACAAGAGTGCAGTCTAACGGAGAACAATGGTGGCTGGGTGGAGAGACTCTGTGGTGGCAGAGGGAGATAGGGAGACAGGGAGGGAAGCAGAGGGGGCTTGGCTCTAGGTGGCCAGGGTGACACCTTCAGCCTTGTTTAAGTAGCTCAGGTGGGCGACAGCGGAGGAAACCTCGGCCATCCCCTGCTGGCGCCCTAGAAGGACCCATTCAAGACCCTCTCTGGGACAGCAGGGGCCATCGATGTCTGGACGCCAAGCCCCACAAAAGGGGTCAAGCAAAGCTGCCCAGATTCCCAAGGGGCCCCCTTGCGGGCACAGGTCCAGCTTAGCGATGATCTTGGGAGCCCCCCACCCCCCACCTCAGTGCAGGGTCTGTGGAATGGGAACAGCGAGATGGTGCTCTCTGCTTTCCCCCTATCCTTTGGTAGGAGGTCTGTGTTCTACTGACAAAGTCCCATCTGTTGGGAGAAATAAGAGGGGTTTTAGCTCCTTTGCCACCATGATCACGTTTACTGAGAATCTACCAAGCTGCATCCCCCGGACTCCTCATAGCCACCCCAAGAAGGGAGGTGTAGCATTGTCCCCAATTAGAGGACAAGGTGACAGAGGCTCAGAGATGTCCGTTCCTTGTTCAGTGCCACACAGCATTGGCACCCGGCAAAGCCAGGGTCTGCCTGCATCTACACGGGGTGCAGCCCTCCACCCTGCTGGACACATTTCTTTGCAAATCTGTTTATGGGTTCTTGAAGGTGAGTCCAACACATTCCGTGTCTGGTGCCCAGTAGGCACTTCAATACATGTTTGTGTTTCTGGGGGAAAAGAAAGTTTTGCTCAGTGTTTGGGGGTGTTACAGGATCCACCGCAAGCCCGCTTAGCACAGAGCTCAAGTAATGTTGAACTTTTAAAAATTACCTACTATGACTCTTTGTTCTTCCTGCAGGCTCATAAATAGCATGAGTTTGGAAAAATTCAGACACAAAGCTGGGGAGTAGGGCATAGGATTTGGGGAGCAGAGAATACAGAACCAGGAAAGCTTCAACTGGCGCCAGGTTGTTGAGCCCAGAGTAAATAGAGATATGGCCGGCCAGGCTTGGCAAGATCCAGGCACTGCATCCCATTGACAGATAGGGAACTGAAGCATCATAATCTTTTAAAAATAATTTTGTTTTAATTTTATTTTATGTGCATTGGTGTGAGGGCGTCAGATCCCTTGCTACTGGAGTTACAGACAGTTGGGAGCCATGTGGGTGCTGGGAATTGAACCCCGGTCCCTCTTCAAGAGCAGTCAGTGTTCTTAACCACTAAGCAATCTCTCCAGCCCCCAGGCAACAATCTTTACCAATACCCAGGTGTCTGGCTCTGGGTCACTTCTTGTTGCCGCTTACATGTCCTGTGGGTCTCATCCTGGATCAAAGAGCGGTCTACTGACCCATGGGCTTCTGTGTTGTTGTTGGGTTTGATCCACAAATTCCCACCTCAAGTAAAATGTCACCTTCCCAGTGGAAGTGTCTGTCCTGAGCTCCAAAGACTGACACACTCCTAGGTCCATCACAGATACTCAAGAAACTGTTCTGCATCTACCAGTGAATGAGTAAATGTTCTAGAGAGAAACTGAGTCACAGGTTTAAGGAAACTTAACAATAGGTATTCAGAGAATTAGGGTTTGATTCAGAGCAGGGTGCATTCCTAGAGGCGGGCATGGAGAAGGTGGGGCGGGGGAGGGGCCTTCCTAGGTACCTGCTACTGGGTGTTCAGGTGGGGGCAGAGTGGAGAGGGCTCCAGGAGTATGGGGTTCAGGAATAGTGGGGTTCTGGGGGGATAGCGGTGTTTCCTGTCCTGGGGTGGTGGTGGTGCTCTCTGTCTCAGGGTCATGTGACTCTGAAGCTGGAAGAGACACCAGAAGAAAGTAGATTGAATTCACAGCCTCACTCATCCCCTGCCCAATGCAACTTAGCAGAGATGGTCAAAGCCCGACCCCCGAGATGACAATCGAGACCATCTGAGAGCAAACCTGGGGGCCCCTCTCCAGCCCTCCATTACCAGTGTGAGCCTGGTCTTCATGCAGCCTTGACGCCTCTCAGGGTCATTTGCAGACCCTCCATCTTAGTGATGAGTATCCTAGGGTCTATTTGAAGATGGGGTAAACTGAGGCCCCTAGAAGAAAGTCCTATAAACCCTGAAGAACCAAACTATGGCTGTCCTCTTCTGTGTTGGTTAGGCTTTTATCGACTTGACCCAAACTAGAGACACCTGGGAAGAGAGGGAACCTCATATGAGGAATTGCCTTCATCAGATTCACCTGTGGGCAAGTCTGTGGGGCATGTTGTTAATTAATGGTTGGTGTGAGGGGACCAGCCCACTCCGGGCGTCACCATTCCTACGTAGGTCGTCCTGAGTGCAGTGAGAAAGCAGACTGAGCGAGCCATGGGGAGCAGGCCAGTGAGCAGCACTCCTCCATGGTCTCTGGGTCAGCTTCTGCCTTGGGGTTCATGCCCTGGCTTCCCTTTCCTTCCCCAGCTGTGGTTTTCTTTTATCACAGCAACAGAAAAGCAGACTAAGACCTTCTGCATGTCCAGGAAGCCATCTGCTGGGACAGGGTGTCCGCGGTGTCTGCTGGTCCCGCGGACACCCTGTCCCAGCCCTGGGTCTTTACAGAAGTGACACCCAAAAGCTTGGGATGACCCTCTGCAGAGTCCAGAACGTGATGGCAATGACCCATCTCTGCTTAAAATACGGATCAAGAGCAACAATATGTAAGAGCAGAGTCACGTAAGAGTGTTGATTCATGCTGGAGAGGTGGTTCAGTTGTCAAGAGCACCTGCTGCTCCTTCAGAGGATCATCCACACGCTCATTTCCTGTGTCCCCTGCTACTGCGCAGGAAACAGTTACAGGAGAGGGAAAGACTATATTCCAAGTCTGGTTATATTACTGTCCCCGCTTCTGAGAAACTGAAACACAGGGAAGTTAGCGGCTGTAGAGCACATACTCCAGATTATTGGGCAGTTTGGTTACTTGTGTGTGTTGAAGCATGGCCCGGAGACATGGTGTATCTCCTTCACTGTCAAACAGCAAGAAATGGGGTAAGAGCTTGACTTGGGAGGGTCCTGTATGTCTGACCCACGAGGACTATTTGGGCCTCAGGCTGCCCTGGATGGGGAAGGAGGTAGAGGGTCCTGCCAGCCTTCCAGACCGTATCAGACGGTAGATATCTGTAGCCCTGCTTCCTGTTCCCTCTCCATCCCATCCTGGGGCATGAACTGGAGTCTCTGTCTCCCTTCTCCCATCCACTGGCCTGGCTGAGTGGAGTCCTTGCCAGCAGACACCACGTGTGTTAAAGCCTTGTGGCCGATCCCCCACCCCATGGTATTTGCTGAGCAAACATCGCTAATTCCCTTCCCTGCGCTGCAGTCCCCAGAGCAAAGCGAGTTCGGCAGCTCCCTTGACAGCTGGAGCCAAGTGGATACCTCCTCCCCACACCAAGGCCTGGGAAGATCTGGGAGCAAGACGAAGGCAGGCTTGGCTTCGCCCACAACCTCTCTCACCAGCACACTCCGGTGCCAGGGTGCTGGGGTGCCAGACAGGGACTTTAGTGTACCTCACAGCCTTGAATGATCTTCTGGCCTCCATTGCATCCATCTTCCGGGGTCTGGGTAACCTGTTTGTTCCAGTTTGTCATCATTTCTTCGTTCTTTTATTCATTCACCTATGGCTTGGGTCAAGCAGGGCAGGGTGCAGGCAGGCTGTGGCATGTATGTACGCCTTGCTCCCGTGTGAGCGCTGTTCCCCTGGAGCGTATGTACAGAAGCAGGCAGCAGATTAACCAAGGAGGCCAGGAGAGGCGAAAACGAAACAACAGCCATGACAGTAGACCGGTGCTTTGAGCAAGGATTTTCAGAAAGGCCCCTGGGAGCCCAGACTCCAGGCATGAGCCGGCCCAGGATAGCATGACCCTTCTCTTCCCACCTCAGGCTCCATAGGATCTCACGGGCCCTGTGCGGCCAAGCTGATGACCTGACTTTGATCTTTGAAACCCAAATAAAGGCATGGGGAGAGAAGTGACCCCACGGAGTTGTCCTCTGACTCCCAGATGTCCCTCCACCCCACCGCGGTCGCATACACACTACTACCAATAATAACTTTAAAGAATATTGCATAAGGATAGAGACACAGCTCAGTTGGTAAAGCTGCCACTCATGCATGAGGACCCAAGTTCGATTCTCGGCACCAACATTAAAACCAAAACCTAGGCCTGGTTGCTATGATCCTAGCACTAAGGAGGTAGACACAGGCAGATCTCTGGAGCTCACTGACAACCAGTGAGCTCTAGGCCAGTGAGAGACCCTGTCTCAAAAACAAAAGGTGGAGTGCTCCTGAGAAGCAACATCGAAGTTTGCCCTCTGACCTCTACATGAACACACATGTGCATCACACTCCTAGGTATATACATATACAAATACAGTGCTCACATGCACACCACACACACACACACACACACACTACATCAAAGCTGTACTGATTTTGAAAAGGTATTTTCAAAGAGGGACAGGAGGGAGCCTGGGAAGGTTTCAGGCAGGAATGGGGAGGGATCTGCAGGCAGAAAGAGCTGTAAGGGCAGACATTCTGAGGCAGGGGCATGCTTGGGGGCATTTAGGGAGCAGAAGGAAGCCCCAGTTCAGGAGAGCAGGTGAGCAGGAGATGGGGGGCTAGGGACTAGGCAGGGGTGGAGGGAAATGGGTGGGGCCTTGTGAGCCAGAGCAGGGTGTGAACCTTCTGAGTGTGGGCGAAGTTCCGGGTGGTTTTCAAGTTGTCAAAATCATGTGATTGTTTGGTTTTAGCAGGGGGGGGGGCAAGTGGGGCTGACCCAGGAGTTAAGGCAAGACACTGGGAGGTGGGAAGGTCACACAAAGGTGGTAGGACATGCACTGAGCTGCTTCTCAACTGTCAACCTCTAATCTGTCCACACAGCAAACAACTCCTGAGCACCTACTGGATGCTGAGAGTTGCTAGGTCCCAGGATTTAGTGGAGACAAAGCAGAACCAAGTCTTGACCTTGATTCTGTGTAGCTCAGAGACACCCAGCCCAGACTCGACAGACACATGCGGGCCAGCTGGTATGTCTGTCACCCCTCCCTTGGCTATTTCTGGAAATAGAAACCATGAGTCCGAAGAAGACCCATCTATAGCTGGAGATACACCAAGGAGACCTCTCTCTGAAGTGTCCTCAAGAGAGGAGTGGCTCTCTGATCCTGGATACAGCCACATCTTTGGGATGAGCCCATGGCCTCCCAGGATGACCCCTGCTAGGGTGCCATACCTCTTTGGATGGCTGAGTTCTGGGTGTGTTGGAATGAGCCTGGGACACTCAGTATTGCTAGCCCCTCCTTCCCTCTCTGGTCTGTGGCAGAATCCGCAGCAGGAGTCTGGCAAGGCCCATTAGCCTGCTCAGTCCCTCCCTCTGGGCTCTCAGGCGGTGGCCGGCTCCCCCGACTGCCCATGAGCATGGCAGGGGGCTGACTTGGAAGAAACCAGTTTAGGAGACCCCTCCACTCTTACTCTGGGGATACCCCATTAATTCTTAACAAACATGAAGTTCCACGGGGCCAGGCCTCAACTAATGAGGCCTGGTTTCCCAGGATTCCCTAGGGAGGAGGAATTAGCCACCACTGGCTCCCAGAGCCAATCAGAACCAGAGAGGGCTGACTCCTAGCTTCCTAGCTTCCCACCCTTCTATGGTCTGGGCCACTTTCCCGTGTCCCCACGGGCAAAGCCCTAAATGCCATCACGGGGTACTTGTGCCTCTTTCTATAGCTCACTTTCAAAAGCAGTTTACTGAGACAATTTAGAACTGTTATAAACAGCAGAGCCAGAGCCACAGTGGAGATTGCCACCACACCCAGCGCCCTCTAAAGACCTCTCTGAGAACCTCCCTGAAAATCCACCCCTCCTCCCATTCCCACATGGCCTCAGGTCTTTGTGTCACTAGACAGGAGTTGGCACCTGTTAAAACTTGGTGTCAATGGTATTATTCCAGCCGTGTGGGTGTTGGTTTGTACATACAGATACATAAACACGTCTGCACACAGACATATCTGTATGCGTGCTTGTGGAGGTCAGAGGTCACCTTGGGTGTCTATCTTCAGGACACCATCCATCGTATGTTCCTGAGACAAGGTCTTTTACTGAAGCTAGGACTCACTATATGTGTATATGTATATGTGTATATGTGCACACGTGTAATGTTCTAATTTAACAAGAGGCTCTGGATTCCTCTTGTGTATGTCTGCCCCTGATCTGGCACAGTGTCTCTGAGGAGTCCTGACTCCTTTCCACTGGAGTGCCATCAGCCACTAAACGTGCTCATTGCTGCTGGGCTGTGCTTGCTTCAAGGCAGTCTTGGTTGTCAGAGCAGGGAAATGCATATGGATATTAATTCTTCCCCCACTCAGGGATCTCAGCTTTAGTAGCCCAGGCTGGCCTTGAACTCACAGAGATTCATCTTCCTGCCTCTGTCTCCTGAGTGCTGGGATTAAAAGTGTGTACTATCACTGGAAGCAATTCTCTGCTTTTATATGTAACCACATCTATCTACCAATTATCTATCATCTACCAATAATCTATCTATCTATCATCTATCTATCTATCTATCTATCTATCTATCTATCTATCTATCTATCCATCTATCTATATGCTATCTACCCTCCCTCCATTATACGTGTCATCAATTTGTTACTTACCTATCTATCTATAATCATCTAGCTGTATTTCTGTCATGCCTAGTAGACACTAGGACCTTGAACATGCTAGGCACACATTTTACCATGGAGATCGCCCAGCCCCTCACGGATAGATCCTAGGCAGGGGCTCTACAGCTGGGCCCCAGCACGCTTATCTCTTTCCTCATTCTTTAGTAAGCGTCCCACGACGTTCCCTGTGTGCTGTCAGCTCCAGCTGACCGTGAGTTCCCACCGGTGTCTCTGACTCTGAACCGTTATCACATGGACCCTCCTGGCCCCCTTGCCTAGCCTATGGGAAGCCTTCCCCGCAACAGAGGGAGCCTGGGTCCTGCTATCTGCCGCGTCTCCTTTACTGTTCGGTCTCAGTACTCAGTTGCCACAGAGTAACTCCAGAGTCATTCCTGACGTTCCTGTGGGAAACATGCTTATCCAAGCAGACTGTGCCACGGAAGTCCTCTGGCCATTATAAGTGTCATTTCTACTCGAAGTCACGTGGCTGCCACGTTTCCGCCCAGCCCTCCTGAGTGATTTCAGACATTTCGAACACGGATTCTTTTGTCGCATTATGCATCCTCTGTCCCCTAATAACTTTAAAGTGTGCATCCTGACCCTATTTTGTTCTGGAAAGTTCTACAGGCTTTGCATAGGTACAGTGTTTTCTACCCAACGGCCCAGCATCCTAAGGAATCATTTCACTGTCCTAAAATGTCCCCTGCTTGAATCAGCTCTCACCCAGAGCTCATGGCGAACCCTGAGCTTTGCCTGTGGTCTCCATGCTCTTGTACTTTCTAGAACATCTCCTGAGCGGAATCTTGTGATCGAGACCCTTCTCAGACTGGCTTCTCTTTCACCAACTAGTTAAACACTTAGTACTTTCTCTGAGTCAGGCTGGAGAGATGGCTCCACGTGAAGAGCTTGCACGAGTTTGATATCCTAGAACCCACGTCAAAACTCGGGGCACGATGGCAGCATGTGTCTGCTGTGGAAGCAGGAGTGATAGGGTGCTTGGAGCCTATCGTCCATTCCAGATTAACCAGTGAGCTCCAGGTAATGAAGAGGCCCGAGGGTGGTGAGGAGATTGCCCAGTCCGTAGCAACACAATGGGCTGGCTTGAGTGGGCACTGGGCTCTTATCCAAACGACAACAATCATTCAGTCAACAAACATCTGTTGGACATCTACTTCTTCTAATATCTCTCTCCTAAAATTCTATGATATATGTTGTTAATATGTCTCCATCAGTCTGATTTTTTTTTTCTTTTTGGCTATTTTGCTCTCCTTTTTTTTTTTTTTTTTAATCCTAAAACCTATTTTGTTTGTTTGGTTTGTTTGGTTTGTTTGTTTTTTCCAGACAGGATTTCTCTGTTGTAACCCTGGCTGTCCTGGAACTCACTCTGTAGACAAGGCTGGCCTTGAACTCACAGAGACCCACCTGCCTCTGCCTCCTGAGTGCTGGGATTAAAGTCATGTGCCACCACTGCCCGGCTGCACCTGTTTAATTTCTGCAAAGGCCAGGAGAGGGTGTCAGATCTCCTGGAACTGAAGTTCCAAGTGGTTGTGAGCCTCCATGCAGGTGCTGGAAACCAACCCAAGTCCTCTGCAAGAGCAGTAAGAACTTCTAGCAAGGTGCAGCCTCTCACAAAATCATCCAATTGTTATGAAGGTGGGCAGTGCAACTTCCGGATCCTTCTAGCTCTGTTACTTGCCAGGACTATGAGCTTTGGCGGAGTCACTTCCCTTCCTCTTGTGGACTGGAGTCTCTCTAATCTTCATACCTTACCCCACTTATTCATTTGCTTGACAAATCACGAGCATAAAGACTGTAGCTCCCTGTTAATTGTCCCCTTGTTAGCAGTCCAAACTTGGTAACAGCCATCACCACCACCATCATCACCATATCATCACCATTATCATCATCATCATCATCACCATCATCACCATCATCACCATCATCACCATCATCACCATCATCACCATCATCACCATCATCATCACCATCATCATCATCACCATCATCATCACCATCATCATCATCACCATCATCACCATCATCATCATCATCATCATCACCATCATCACCATCATCATCACCATCACCATCATCCATCACCATCATCACCATCATTACCATCATCATCACCATCACCATCATCACCATCATCACCATCATCATCACCACCATCATCATCATCATCACCATCACCATCATCATCATCACCATCACCATCATCATCATCATCACCATCATCATCATCACCACCATCATCATCATCACCATCATCATCATCACCATCATCATCATCATCACCATCACCATCATCACCACCATCATCATCATCACCATCATCATCATCACCATCATCACCATCTTCATCATCACCATCATCACCATCATCACCATCATCACCATCATCATCATCATCATCATCATCCCCATCATCATCACCATCACCATCATCACCATCACCCCCACCGCCTACTACTGTACTTATTAACATCATTACCCTTCCAGGAAGACTTTCATAGACTCACAAACATCCTAGCTGAAAAGCCAGGTCCCAAACACCAGAGCTCAGCCCCACTGCTTTCCCTTGTCTTATCCTTAGCAACCAGCCAGCCTCAAGTTTTACCTTTAAGAAGGGTGGGGTGGGGGCTCTTGGGCTGGGTGTGGTACCTGTGATTTATCCTGGCACCCGGCGCTAGGGAACTGGAGGCAGGAGGATCACCCCCAGCTGTATAGTGTGAGGAGGCTACCCGAAAGCCTGTCTCAGGACAAAAACAAAACCAGGAAAAAGCTCACAGGTCTCCCTCCATAGACCACTGTGGAACAGCACACTGACCCCGCCTCGGAATTCATCTCCCTCCTGTTCCAGGCCCATCCCTGTTGGAAAAAATGACTCTCACAAAAGATCCCTTTACAGCAATTATCTAAATGGGAGGCCGAGAGGGGGGAGCCATTTAGAATCCACTTCATTGCGGGATTACCTAATTAATTAACGGTTTCGCTGACAACTCGTTGGAGAAGTGTGTTAAACAGGAGCGCAGTGGGCCGTGATTTATAGACTCTGACACCCCCCTCCCCTCCTGGCCTCTCCACCTCCCTCTTTCCTGCCCTCCCACAGCCCCCATCTTCCCACTTGGCCCAACACAAGGAGGCCAGTGAGGACCCTGCCCAGGCTCCCTCTGGAGTTCGGGGCACACAGAGATGACAGAAGGGCGCTGGGGAGGGGGTGGATCTGGGTGACGAGGAGACAATGGAGAGATAAGAACGCAGCTGAGACAGAGGGATGGTCGCATCTGCCCCTTGCCCCCAGCCCTGAGCCACTCCATCTGTGCCGGCCCCGCAATCCGGGCCTCGTGGGCACCTCCTGGTCCCGGCTGCTTCCTCTTGAAACTTGGGAGTTTTCCAGAGACTGTGTCCCTCAGCTTGGAGAAGTGTGAACCATCAGGGAGGCTCAGAAACTTAGGTAGAGAAAGGGTTTTCCAATCCAACTTCCGGTAGATGAAAGAGGAAGGCCGGGGTGTGGCTCAGCTGGCAGAACCTCTGGCTTCTGTCTCCTGTGCGGCATAAACTGGATATGGTGGTAGGCACAGGTAATCCCAACACCGGGAGGGGCTGGAGGCTCAGAAGTTCAAAGTCAATCGTGGATACACCAGACCCCTGTCAAAACACAAAACCAGGGTGAGAGATGGGGAAAAAAGACGGAAGTAAGAACCAACACGCACCCTGTGGGCACATGTGTCATGGATAATGCGCCAAACATGCAAAGGTCACCCAGGAGAGGTCCACAGTTTACGGAGACCCAAGCCTTAGTGTGAGGCAGGGCGTAGGTTTTCAACCCCGGGATAGTGTACCCTGGAGGAGTTTAAGCTAAGTGTCTAATGGGCAATCTCACTAAAGGAAAACTGTGTACCTGATGCCATGAGTCCGAGGCTAGCCCAATTCTGTCTTGCTGCTCGGTGCCTTCCTACTGCTTTCTGCCCTGATGTTTATGGGTGATGGGGAACTGTGGCCGCCACCTGAGGCTTCCAGTCAAACCTTTGAGTAAATGAGTCTTTTCATGGGGAGAGGGGCTCCAGAACTTCTACGACATCTTAGAGGACAGTTCCATGGGCTTCCAATGAGCTTCTCTGGGCTTCTACTTCCTCTTCTACTCTTCTAGAAGGATCCAGAAGTCCCAACAAAAACACAAACGTTCTTCCACACAGGCCCTTTGCACCCTTCCCTGAATTCTCCCCCTTCCTAGAGCACCTCCATATTGATTCTGAGACCCCCCCTACTTTTCAGTCACTAAGGATCTAGTTAGGAGTGAGTCAAGGGTGTGTGGGGGGCCCCAGGAAAATGGAATCTATTGCTGGAGTCTCAATAGTCCCTGCTAGGGGCTCCCCAAGGTAGATGGAAAAAAGGATGGGGTGCCCAGAAGCTTCCAGAAGTGGACTCCTTGCAAGAGAGTTCACTATGCCTGTGGGCACAGAGCCCCTGCTCCCATTTTACAGGCAAACAAAGGGTCATCAGAAGAATAATGGGGTTCAATACGTGTTTGGTACAAAATTCTGCAAATGTTTAAATAGAAGATTAGTTCCAGGCAAGAGCGAAGGGCCCAGCCAGGGCTGTTGTGCCTGGAGGTTTCCCATTTACTCGGACCCAACTAGCCCTGGGCTCCATGCTTCCTAAGGCAGGCCTGGCAACTCTGTGCACAGCGGGACCACACCAGAGAGGGTGGGCCCTCGCCCTAGGACGCACAGCTAATACTGTCTAGCTGGGTTGGGTGAAAAGGCAGCGTGACCTCCGAACCTGGCCTCTTAGAGGTTCAGCAGAACACCCAAGGTTGCTGAACTGGTCACGCGTGGCCTTGCAGCCCGATTCTCCCCGAAAGGGAGGGTTCTGCCTGGTCACCCTGCAGGCCAGAGCTCCCCGCTCCTCCCCCACCCCGACCCCCGGAGAACCTTGGCCGGTCACTGCACCTCTCACCTCCCGAGCCTCCCGGGTTCAAGGCCGCCGCGGAGGCCGGGAGGGGGTTAAACCGCGCAGCCCCGCCCGCAGGGCCGGGCGCACGAACAGATTTCGCGGTTCACACGGGCACAAAGGCCGCGCGCTCAAAGACGCCGCATTGTCCCCGCCGCGCCGCTCCCACCGCCGCGCGCGAATTAACCCCGTCACCCGGCCATTGTCGCCGCGCACTTCAGGGGGGCCACGAAGGCGCCAGAAAACCCTGCCCTGTTGGCAAGGAGGCGGGGGTGGGGAGGCTTGGGGAGGGGACACTGGCGATGGGCGACAGACGTGGGGGAGTGGGGTGCAGGGGTAGGGGTGGGGTGCAGGGGTGGCTTGGGCGAAGGGGTGGGATTAAAAGTAGAGACGGGGACATAGGTGGGGTGCTGGGGGAGGGATGGATAGGGGTACAGGGGTAATGGAGGAGGTGCCCTGTGGGCCGATTCAGGGCATGGGGTGGGGCAGAAGGAAGCAAGGGCTTGCAAAGAGGGCTGAACTTGAGGTGGCCTGGAGAGAGGGAGAAAGGGCACTCAGGGTCCTGTTCCCCCTCCGCCTGTGTCTTCCATGGCCTCCTTTACCCACTGTCTTCCCTCTGTCTGCCCCCTTGACTCTCTTTCCCTCCTCCCAGCTTCCACTTCCCTCCGGTTTTGCCCCCTGTCACCCTAGCTCTGTGTCTCCAACGATCTCTCTCTGTCGCTTTGCCCCCATCTCTGCCTTTGCGTTTGTGACTCTCACGTGTCTGTCTCCAATCCTCAGAGCACCTGGTATCTTTTAAGGCAGAGGTTCTCAACCTGTGGGTCATGACCCCTCTGGGCATCGAGCAACCCTTTCACAGGGGTCTCCTAAGATGGTCCTAAGACCGTCTGCATATCAGGTGTTTATACATGGAGCTTCATGATAGGTCGCAGCGTATTAGGAAGGTTGGGACTGTAGATGTGTACTCCTGAGTGTGGAAGATATACGTGCACACACAGACACACGTGTGCGTGCAGGCACGCAGACTCACAGACACTGAGAACAGGCAGTGTGTGGACCCTAGGTACAGAAAGAGTCTTAGAGGGGTCAGGTGCCCACACAGGATTAAAAGTCACTTAATCAGAGTTCTCCTGACTCCCAGGCCTTGGCTGTCTTTGTGCAGACCCAGGGGCCCAGGCTAGAAGGGATGAAGTCCTTTCAGAGTGTAACCAACTCAGGAGACCCCTGCCAGGCTCCACTCCAACACTCTGAGGGACCTCTTTCCCTTCCCAAGGATTGGGCCTCAGGGCAGGCACTCTCGTCTTGTGCCCAAAGGCCTTCTGGGAGGAGCCAAGATCTCCCAGGCTCCACAGTACCCTCACACCAGTCTCATGGTGGGTCACCCATGGCATCTTCTGAGCAGCTCTAAGAGGTGGCTAGTAGTGCCCTCATTTCACACTTGAGAAACTGAGGCACAACTGGGGAGATCGGAGACTGGTAGATCCTGGGTGCTCACTGGCCAACCAGTCTAGCCAATAGTGGACTCCAGACCCAGATTCTGTTGAGCCATTCTGACCTCTGTTTTCCACCCTCAGCTGAGAGTCTATGTGAGCAAGGCATTATGGGAAGTGACCTACTGAATCAAGTCTGTGCTTGGGTCTGTCTGCCCATCTGTGCAATGGGTAGAGGTGGGTGTCTGCCCTGAAGGTCATGTGGGGTTTGAGTGGGAAGTTTGGGGGCCCCTCCTGCACACACTCCCATCCTTTCTGATACAAGTCAGGACCACTGCTTTCCTAGTCCATCCGTATTCACAGACATCCCCCAGCTGTTCAGTGTGACTCCCAGCATCCCAGGACCAGGGTATTCTCCCTCCCCACCATAGCTAGTGTCTTTGGTCCCCCCAGGCAGAGGGGGGTGGGCTTTGCTGCATCCCAGCACATGCCCCTCCTGCTGAGAATGACTCCCTGGCTGCCCTGTCCCCAGGTTGACTTCAGCACCCTATGCTTAGCATGGGTGAGTCTTGCCTGGAGCTTCCTACTACACCAGGGTGGGGGCAGGGAGGGTCTGACCAGGCCCCCTCCCTCCCAGAAAGCCCCCCCCCAGCCAGGCCTGCTGGGGGAGATAAGAAGCAGGCGGCTAGCCCCGCCCCTGTTTCTGTAATGGCCTCCTCTCCACCATCCCTCCCCCCTCCCTGTGACTCCCCATATATATATATATATATATATATATATATATATATATATATATATATCATCTTTATGGCTGTGGAATGATCTGGGCTGACACTGCATTCATTTAGCCAAGGGCAGGTGGGGTCGGGAGAGACAACTCACTCATCTGTGCACGGATTCACGGATTCACCGGGGGGAGGGAAGCTGCCCTTCCCCCTGAGAACTGCTAGGGACACCGGGGACAAACAGTGCCCGGCGCAGAAAATGGATTCCGGAGTGCCAGAGACCTTGTGGCCATTCTCAGCCAGCCTTGGGGATGTCGGTCCTCTGGAGCCTCAAGGTTCAGAGGCAAAGCCTTGGGGATGGGCGAGGGACCCAGTTTATTTTCAGATAGCCCTTCCTCTTTCTCTCCCTCTCTCCTCTCCCTCTCCCTCCCTTCTCCTTTTCTCCCTCCCTTCCTTCTGGAGGTGAAATGGACTCTTCCATAGACGGGCTGGGCACGGTCCTTGGCACATGGGGAGGTGGAATCGCGGCTGCCCACGCTTGCTTTATACATTGTCCGCTTCTGGTTCATCAGTGGGGCCCAGAGGCAGCCCTGCCTGCTCCCCGCCGTGCCAGACTCCCTTTATCAGCAGCAGAGGGAGAGCAGACTGGTGAGGAGGATGAGTTAGGGGCTAGTGCTCCCCCCATGATGGGCCGCTTACACGCTGTGCTCCTGGGCTTGTGTTTGAGGCACAGGCCTTCGCTGGGGCTCCCTTCTGCTTCCTGTGGGGAGCAGCTAATGGGGATGGCATGGTCCAGGGCTGGCTATGCAGGGCCATGTGTCTTCAAGGCTCTAGGCCACTCTGGAAACCAGCCACCCTGTGGCCTCCGGTCCCTCTTCCCACCCCTTCTCTGCATTTGGGTTCTATCTAAAGGGCTCTCAGAAGCCCAACACTCCTGCCTCACTTCGGCCATGTTGCCTCAGGGCCTTTGCACTGGCTGGTCCCAGCGGGAGCATTTGATCACAGCCCCTCACCCCAAGCCTCACAATCTCAGAATGGCCTGTCTTTCTTACCTTAACTGTTGTTACGCTCTCTCTCTCTCTGGTGTTATTTGGGCTCTTTGCTTCCTGACTGCCCTCTCAGAAAATGCCCATGGCGCTCACGCGCGCACGCATGTGTGTGTGTGTGTGTATGTGTGTGTGTGTGAGCTCCTCCCGTTCCCTGTTGCATTTTCCTGTTCCTGGGTAAGGGCCCGGAGCATTGCTGAGTGTGGAAGTTCTCATTTAACCCTTGACCTTGGTGTTTGGATACTTTTAAGCCTTTTTTGTAGGTGGCTGAGAAAATAGAAAATCAACCCTGCCCTGAACCTCATCATCCAGGTGCCTCCTCACCCCCCACCCCTGCACGAACCTCATCATCCAGGTGCCTCCTCACCCCCCACCCCTGCACGAACCTCATCTTCCAGGCACCTCCTCGCCCCCTCATCTTTGGTACAAAGTAGGACGGCAGTCTCTAAGTAGGGGTGGTGTCCTCACCAGCCCCAGTGACACCTACTCCCTGCAGGCCAAGGACAGGTCTGAGCCTGCCCATTACTAACACCATGCTGGAAAGATGGTCACGTGACTGTGGGACTCATGTCAACTAAGAAAGTGAAAGAGATTCTCTTGCACAGACTTCTGGGAAATTCTGAGCTGAGCAGAGGAGCATCCTGAAGGCTGTGGTGGAGTGGGGAGGGAAGGAGGGGAGCGGCAGGAATGGGGCAGGGGTGGGGTGGGCGAGGGTGGGGGTGCATGCATCTTGGCTCGTTGCTTCGGGAGATCAGACCGGGTACAGGTTCACCTGAACTTGAAAAGACCACATTGGAGTGGATACTGAAGGGGATTAATGTTTACTTGAAGGCCTACTACGTGCTAGATGTATTAGCTCTGGTTTTCTGTCTCTTCTTAGCCAGGTAGTGACACCCTTATTTCAGGGAACAGTGGCCCAGAGAGGTTAAGAGACTTGCCTAAGAACACAGTTGATAAGTGCCAGAACTGGGATTTGAACTTGGGTCTAAGTTCAGAGCCACTGCTTTCTTATGTCAGCGATATTGAACAGGCTCTTAAATCCAGGGGTGGAGATGCTGGTGTCAGGGAGGGGCCCTGCGTTAGCCAAGATGGGATCTGGAGTAGAAGAGACAGGGAGGAGGATTGGGTGGGTGGGGTTCAGAGGTGGGAAGGAAGAGCAGTCTGTCCCCCCACTCAGTCCCCTCCGCCCTGGCCCAAGCCTCGGGTGGGGGACGTGGAAGGAGAGCTAAATATCATGTAATTGCCCCGCTCTTCTGTGAAATTTGTTTCGGGACACATTAGTTCCGGTGAATTTAGCCGAACAGCGGGGGAGTTCTGAGAAGCGATTTGCAATTAGCTGCAGCCCCACGGCCCCCCACTGGGACGCGAGGCTCCGGCACCAAGTGGGAAATGGCCAGGGGGTGGGGCAGCTGCCAGCAGGCAGGGGCAGGCGGAGCTTCCCTCAGCGCCCATGGCAGAGCAGGCGACTGGCAATCCAAGACCTGGGCCGCCCAGAGGGGTGTTAGACACAGCCAATCCGGTCTCCGCCTTCGCAGAGGGGTGCTGGGTCCCACCTCCGTGGCTCTCTGCCCACTGCCCACCCCACCCCTGTGGGTACTTAGATCATCTCCTTGTGTGCTTGTCAGTCCCCCAAACCCTCAGAGAGGCAGGGATGGAGTCTCCCCAGGAGATGAAGGGACTCCTGCTGGGTCGCCTGGGTGCAGCACTGTGGACCCCAGGGCAGGTGCTCTACCACTGAGCTGGGCTCCCAGCTCGAGGGTGTCACCATGGAAACCAGAGGGCTCAGATCACAACAGCCACCATTACTGTGCTGTTTCTGTGTCCCAGCCAAGCCTGCCATGAACCTGGCCTTGGACAGAGATGAGGGAGCAAGGTTGGCTCAACCCTGTGCTGGTTTCTTCTGGAAACAGCCAGGCAGTTGGTACTCTGGGCCTTCACAACCGGAGTTCTCTGTGGACTGAGGCAATCAGGGAGGCCACCTGAGAGGAGGTGATCTTATCCTGATACATTGCCTAATACGGGTGGTGAATCTACGACACCCCCCCACCCCCCGCCGTGAATACCCTTCCGTGTGGCTTACCATCAAGCAACCCAGTGGCTCTGACTCAGTTCAAGCAGCAAACGCTAGTGGAAGGTCAGGCATAGTCTAAGTTTTAAGTGTCTCACAAATACCAATAGCTCTTTTTGTTGTTGTTAATATTTGTCTGGTTTTCTTGTTTTTAGCTGGTTTTGTGTATGTGTGTGTGTGTGTGTGTGTGTGTGTGTGTGTGTTGTTTTTTGAGAAAAGATTTCTCTGTGTGACTCTGTCTGTCCTGGAACTCGTAGACCGGGCTAGCCTCCAACTCTGAGATCTGCCTGCCTCTGCCTCCTGAGTGCTGGGATTAAAGGCATGTGTACCACCGCCTGGCTGTTTTTTGTTTGTTTGGTTTTTACATTTAGAGGTTGGTTCTGTTCTTCCACCATGTAAGTCCTGGGGGTTGAAATAAAGTTGTCATACTTGGTGGCCAGCACCTTCACCCACTCCCTGGTCCCGTCTGTTTGCTTTGACATAGAGTTTGTGTAGCCCTGGCTGGCCTCAAACTTGCTATGTAGCCAAGGATGACCTTGAACTCTTGATCCTCCTGCCTTTGCTGCCCCAGGGCTAGGATTACAGGTGTGCACCACCTTGCCTGGTGCGACATAACCCCTGCTTCTCAGTGAGAGGGAAAGAAAGTGAAGCCCTGTTCTGCACTTTTCTCTTCAGTTACAGAGCAGAAGGCTTGACTTTAGTCAACCTAAGCTGGCTGCTTCCAGAAGCTTCCTAACACTGCCTACCCGCCACCCCTCTACCTTTCTTTACAAAAATTATTATGTCTATTTAAGATTGATTTTGTTGTAAAATTATGTATGTGCGTATGTCTGTGCATAGGTATGTGCACATGGGTATGCTGGTGCCTGCTGAGGCCAGAAGAGGGCATTGAATCCCCCGAGCTTACCTGATGTCCATGCTGGGATCCGAACTCAGGTCCTCTGGAAGAGCATCAAGCATCCTTAAATCCAATCCATCTATTCATCTATTCATCTATCTATCTATCTATCTATTATGTGTGTGTGTGTGTGTGTGTGTGTGTGTGTGTGTGTGTGTGTGGTATGGAGGTCAGAGAACAATTTGCAGATGTCAGTCCTTCCACCATGTGGGTCTTGGGGATTGAACTCGTCACCAGGCTTGGCGGCAGACGCCTTTACCCACTGAGCCACCTCACTGGTCCTTTTCTACCCTTTCATGCTGGCCACTCGCCGCCTAGAATAGAGCCAGCAGGGCAGAGGGAGAACACTCACTAGCTTCCTGGGCAAGTCCCTGGTGGGACTGCAGCAGGCTTCCCCCTCCTCCCCAGGGTGGGGGTTGGGTGACCCAGGAGTTCCTGTCTGGATATTGTTTCTTCTGTGGAGTCAGATGTGACCAGACACGTGGCTCAAAGCCTGGGGCTCAAAGGCTGATCTAGAGGAGGGACAGGTTGAAACTAGGTACGGCTGATGCCTGGCCTCACCTGGCCAGTCAGCCTTCAGGGAAGTGAATGTGGGAATCCCGGGGATACAGATCAGTTCCCATTTACCCAGGTACCTGGGAGTGGGGCCATGAATTTCAAACAACAGCCAGGGAAGGTGGCCGGCCGTGTGTCCTGACTAAACAAGTCAATGTTGCTCTAGAATGAGAGCCTGGTGTGGGGTGAGCAGGACTTGCTTCTCCAAGAAGGCAGCCTGGGTTCAGAGCTGTTGTTGACCTACTTGGGAGATGGGGGCTGGCTGGGGTTAGCCTCCCTCTACCCAGGCTGTGGGTGGTCCTCACCTCAGCCACTCTAATAAAGTCAGGCCCTGCTGCCCAAGGCCATAAGGCTTGTGACGTGATTGGTTCCCTGGCTCATCTAGGATTGTCTGCTTTAAGCGTCAAAACCCTCATATCCTGGGCTATGAAACAGGCCGTCCCCAACAAGCTGGCCTCCTGGCTGTTCATTCTATTTGCAAGAACTGGATTACAACTGGTGTTCCACGCAGCCTGGCCCCATCCCTGGCACCAGCCTCTCGTCTTCCATCCCGCCCCGCCCCCCTCTTCTGAATACACCAGCTTCCCTCCTGGTCCCCCAGGACTGCCTGGTCCCGGGGCCTTCTGCAGATTTCCCAGGCGCTCAGGCTGCACACGCTCTCCCTCTGGCTTCTTATCTGAACTTGTCCTCTGGTGCAGGGGGAGATAAAAGTAAGTCTTAAGGCCAGGTCTCCGCGAGAGGCGACCAGCCCTGTCCCCCTCCTGCCTCATTCCCTGGCCCGGCCAGATAAAGGGTTAGGCCCAAGCACATGTCATTTTCTTTGTGTGGAATCAATATTCACCAAAGTTTATCTGAGCGACATAGCAGGAAGTGCTAATTTCATCCGAGTCAATTATTTTAATGAATGCCCGTAATGCCCAGGGTGTGAGGCGAAGATAAAAGAATTACCATGGGCACGCACACGTACACCTTGCACACATGTGCTCAGCCAGCAGTACACGCAGGGCACACAGGGGCCCTGCCGAGGGGAGGGAGGTGATGGACAAACGGCTCCACCCAGTTTGATGATTCATGGCCCAAGGGAAGGACCTGTACAGACCCGTGGTCCGTCCTCGGCTTTTAAGCAATAGTTGTGAATCTTGGGGTATCTCCCCAGGGGACAGTGGGAGATACTAATGGCCTGTAGTGGTAGACACCAGAGATGTTGCCGACTGCTCCATAGTGCACAGCACAAGAGCATGGCTTGCCTGGTTTATGCAAGGTCCTGGATTCCCTTCTCAGCTCTGCAAAAAAGAAATGGATTATCTAGCTCAAGAGTCAATGGTGCAGGAAGCTCAGATCTAGGGAATGGAGGTGGTTTATATATAGGTATGTATATAAATATATATATGTGTGTGTGTGTGTATGTGTGTATGCATATGTGTGTGTATGTGTGTGTGTGTATATATATATATATCTGTAAGTATATAATTCTATTTTCTAGCAATCCTGGCAAGGAAATATTTGGGGGCTTGTACATTTTTTAAAGATGAGCTTAAACAACAAGATGTTAAAATACATGAGCAGAAATAAAAAGCCATGTTGGGTGATTTGTGTCTGTCATCCCAGAACTCAGGAGGCTGAGGCAGGAGGATTGCAAGTTTGAGACCAGTGTGGGTAACAGAGAGGGGGGTGGTGAGAGGGAGAGGAGCGATTTTACCAGTTAAACAGCTGAGTGGAAATGTGTGGCACGCACCCATTGCAAATAAATCCTGGGGATCCCAAGATTCTCTCTCAGAAGTGTGTGAGCCCTGCCCTGTAAGAGGTTCTAGTCTGAAGCCAGGCGGTGGAGGCGCACGCCTTTAATCCCAGCACCCGGGAGGCAGAGACAGGCAGATCTCTGTGAGTTCAAGGTCAGCCTGGTCTACAGAGTGAGTTCCAGGACAGCCAGAGTTACAACAGAGAAACCCTGTCTCAAACCACCCCCACCCCTCCAAAAAAGAGGTTCTATTCCGGTTCAGACCTCCAGGCACATGTAGTCACACATCACTTGCATATATTTTGAGGCCGAGGGCCACACAGAGGCCTGGGGACCCTCTAGTCTCACGAAAGCACTCCCTTTGTCTCACTTTCTTTGAGGCTAAGTCGTGTAGGCAAGGCTGGCCTCAAACACACCATGCAGTTTGAGGATGACCTTGAACTCCTGGTCCTCTCTAGCTCTGTGATGATGGGGGT
Source organism: Cricetomys ansorgei (assembly GCA_026225945.1). Lineage (NCBI taxonomy): Eukaryota > Metazoa > Chordata > Mammalia > Rodentia > Nesomyidae > Cricetomys > Cricetomys ansorgei. Next base: position 3,750,198 of record JAMJFZ010000818.1, on the reverse strand, counting down.
GCACCACCTACCATGCAGGTTTTGCAAGTGCTGGGGACAGAACCCAGGGCCTCATGCATGGTAGGCAGACAGGTTAACCATAGAGCCAGGATTTCAGCCCCACTCCTCATACAGTAATCTGTTCCCAGACCAGAGTCAGGAGGTCAGAGTGAGCCCAGGGGCCCGCATCTCTTACCGGCTCCCTGCCTATGCGTCTGGCTAAAAACCGCGTCTCAGAGCCTGTCATGCCAGTCAGCCCGGCCTCAGGGACTTGTGGGAAACTCTTCATCTTGGAACAAGAGTCACGGCACTTTTTAGACAAACACACCTGAGGATGCTCCTCTCAGGGGGAGATGCTGAGTGCCAATCACTTAAAATACGACGTTGGGAGCCGATGTCGTGATGTATGATAAAATATGATGAGCGGATGATCTGCTATTTATTACAGGCGGCTGATATATGACGCTGCATTACGGTTATGGATGGTGATGTATCGTGCACTCCAGCCCTCGCTGGGGATTATGGATTCACACACTTCTGGCTGCAGGGGCCTGATTTAAGAACTCCCTATGACTGGCCTACCTCTGCCTCTGCCAGTCAAAGTCTCTTTGGCTAGTGGGACTGAGGATCAAAGGTCTTCAATCCCAGGGACTAAGTCATGTATGGATTTGAGATCGCTGGGGATTTGGGGCCCACGGGCCACAGATTCTGACCAACTCAAGTGGGCCCCGGGCTTTGGGTCCGCAAGAGCTTGCTCTCAGATCTGCCTGTATCAGAGAATAAGACAGCCGGGGCCCATGGCTGGTCAGTGGTATAAAAAAGAAAGCCGGTTATATTTAGGATCTTGAAATCGAATTATAAGGAGTAAAAAATGAATCAAGAGGGAATATCCCAGGGTAATAACAGGGACTCTTGAGAGTTCAACTCATCAAAGCCTGTCGAATGGCAATGTAAATACTCTGCAGATAGACAGTTGCCCTCACTGATTCTGAGGCCAGAGCTGAGTCGGGATGAGCAGCTGGCCTGAAATAGTCACCAAGCAACAGGAAACCCAGTCCCAAATTCCAAGTAAGATCCGGCGAGAGGGCTCGGGGCGTAAAGGTGCTTGCCAACAAGCCTGACACCCTGAGTTCGAGTCCCAGGACCCACATGGAGGAAGGAAAGAGCTGAGCCCCCTCCAGTTCTCTTCTGACCTCTGCTTTTATGCCATGGCACACACACATGGCATGCACACACACGCACGCACACACACACACACACACTAAGTAAATCCATGCAATTTTGTTTCAAAAAGAATAACTTAGGGAGCGGTAGAGGAAGACACCCCATGTCAACCTCCGACCTCTGCACAAACGTAAAGCTATGTGCAGGAGTACATACACACACGCACACACACATATGCACGACCAGGTGAACGGTGGTCGTGGAATGACGCCCAGGCTGTCCCCCAGCCTCCACATGTATGCACACACGTGTGGCACTGAGCATGTGACACGGAAATGGGGCATCAGCTCAAGGACATCTCACTAGTTCCCCAATGATGTCTATAGATGTAGATGGTCCACATGGAGCTGCTGAGAACATCAGGAAGGTTCGCCTCTCCTCTGCTAGGAAGGGAAGGGTCACACAGCACAGACCGCTGCCACTCAGCTGGGTGGTCCATGGCAGGGCTGACTTGGTCCCCACAGCCATCCCCATCCCCACTTTCCACACAGAGTCTCTGACTCTTGTGATGGTCTCTCTAGCAAGGGAGTTAGAGTCCTCAGACCGGACCCTGCTTCAAGGGGTACAACCAGGCAAAGAAGGGCTCCCTGGACTCTCAGGCCTAACCAGGAAGTCACACAGTGTCACTGATGGTTGTCATGTGGTCCCTGTAAGATGTGATACGTGCCTGGCTTCCATTCAGGAGAAGAACTCTGGGAGCGGGTTCCAGGGGACCGGGCTTGCTGGGTGTAGAGCAAAAAGCTGACCCAGCAGGCTGCTCCTAGGCAGGGCGGTGAGGCACATTTTTCTGGAATCTTCTGGCTGCCCCAGCAGTCTCCCTGGTCTCCATCTCTCTGCTTTCGGGGCCACAAACCAGCCCTCAGTTTCCCCACAGACCCAAGAGCATCTTATGAAGTCGTATGAGGACATGGTCTTAGCGTTTCCACGTTAGGGACTGATGACCGTCACCCAGATGAAGCAGTTGGGACAAAATGCAGTTTTAGCCCCTGAATACTCAAAGCTGAAAACAGAAAGAACGAAAGAAAAAGAAATAAAGAGAGAGAGAGAAAGAAAGAGAGAAAAGAAAGAAAACAAAGGGATTCAAGAGGCGACCATCTCCCGAAGAACAATACCATGGAGCAAACCCTTTAGAATCGCATAATTATTTTCTTCGTTCTTCTAAAAAAATCAAGACCTGCTCACAGCGTTTCAAGTGTCTCATTGTGCTTGTGGGAGAGGCGTCTGAGTAAGGAGACAGTGGCTGTCGGTTAGAGCGACGTGTCCCTTCGTTTGCAGGGGGGGGGACGTGTTCTGTGGGAATGACTCACATTCACTGGTGTTTATTTCCTTTCGCATCTGTGTGGGTGTTGCTACTCCTGAGTCTGGCTCTGGACTTGAGCCACAGAGGGAAGGGAACTCTGCTAGGGTTCTTTCTAGAACTCTCCATCGGATCCTTCATCTCCCAATTGCGGCCCTGGATTCCGATACAAGTGTGAGGCTCTAGAGGGTGGAGAAAGGAAAGGAACTCTCAGAGGCTCCTGAGCTGATCGTCAGGCAGTGTCAAATGTTTCTAATTTTAGCCTTTGGGCAAGGCTGACTAGGTTGTATCAGTACTACGGGGAGGGTCATGCTGAGTAACAAATAGTCCAATGTTCTCGTGGCTAAAATAGGGAAGGGCTGGGCAGTGGTGGTGGTACACACCTTTAATCCCAGCACTCTGGAGGCAGAGGCAGGTGGATCCCTAAATTCAGCATCCTTAAGTTCAAGGCTAGCCTGGTCTAACAGCCTGAGTTCCAGGGCAGCCAGGGCTACACAGAGAAACCCTGTCTCAAAAACTAAACTAAATTAACTAAATAAATAAATAAAAAGACAAACAAACAAACAAATAAATAATAAAGCCGGGAATGTTCATCTCTCTCGTCAGGCGCCAATCAACAGGCACCCGTGTTCCATGAAGTCATCAGAGGACCCAGCTTGAGGGTCATCACAAACAGATGTTTCCAGAACAAACGAGGGTGGGAAGCACACTGGCAATGAAATGTCTAACCCGGAAGCAAACAAGCGGCTTTTGTTCGTATTTAATTTGATGAAAACCTGGTGACACCGACATTCTTAAGGGTGAGGGAAGGGGGGGTCTTGAAACTGCCCCAGAACAGGAGGTGGAAACCTGGTTATCGGTCGCTTAAGGAGATCTGCCATACAGACCTGGAGGTGGCAGGGAAACAGGGGCCTTGGGGGATTCTGGGAAATTAGGGATGTAGGAGTGGATTCTGTCAGACAAGCAGCTGCTCACTTGCTATTCTCACCATGAACCTTGCTGCTGCAACCTCTTTCTATTCTAAAGAGTTGCTCGCTCGCTCGCTCGCTCGCTCACTAGAATCTTGCTGGACCTCGACAGCACTAAGCTTTTTTCTCTGTCACCAGGCTCTTTACACACGCAGCCTCTTAATTTTGTGAGTACTCAATTACTCCAGTCCCCATTTTACAGACAGAGCAACTGAAGCCCAGGGAAGTCGAGTGATTTATCTCCGTTTACTTGGTGCTGGCAGGTGCATGTCGGATTCTGCTTCTGTTTCTCTCTGAAGAGGAAGGCGGTTGAGACTGTTGTCATCTGACCCCAGAGCCTGGTGCCTGTGTGCCTCCTCTAGGCGGCCTCAAGTGACCTTGTAAAAATGCAAGTGGGGCCTGGAGAGGTTGCTCAGAGGTTAAGGGTGCCTGGTGAGAGGCTGCAGGTTTGGTTCCCAGCACCCATGTCTATACCTAACAACCTACTCTTAACTCTAGTTCCAGGAATTGGATGCCCTCTGCTGGCCTCTGTGAGCAATTGCAGTCACATGCACACACACACACACACACACACACACACACACACACACACACTAAATCTTTTAAAAATGCAAACAGATTGTGTTTCTTCCCCTTCCCTGCATAAAACCTTGTCAGGGGACTCTGCACTTCCCTTGACATAAGGTTCCTCCCTGCCCCACCTCGCTGTCCTGCGTGGTTTTCTCTGGGGCTCCTCTTAGCACCCTCATCCTCTCCTGCTACTCTCGGCCTCTATACTTACTCCACAGTGGGAACTGAAAAAAAAAAATCACTGCATAGGCATGACGATGTCTTAGTCCCATTTTACAGATTACAAAAGTAAAGTTCAGAGAGGTTGAATAGGTCCCCTCACTGAGTGTGTGGGATTACTTGTGTGTGTGTGTTTATATGTGTGGTTTTTTTTTATTTGCGCTCGTGTGTGTGTGTGTGTGTGTGTGTGTGTGTGTGTGTGTGTGTGTCTGTCTGTCTGCGTGGTTACAAGGGACACTCCGTCAACCCAGAGTCCATGCCTTCACCCTCTCACCCAGGCTCGCCTGGCCTGGCCTGGCCTGGCCTGTTCCCTTTCCACTCTGCATTCTCCACACCCCGGGGAAAGCTGTGGGTAGAAACTGAATAAGAGAGGTGAGCACAGAAAGAGGCAGAATTCAGAGTGAGCGCGGAGAGGAGATGGAGGGAGGGGTGCGGTGGCGGGGCGGGGGAGGGGTTCGGCGCGGAGGGACTACCCTCGTCCCATCAATTAACACAAGCTTCATAGAAATGGGAAGCATTCTTGGAGCCTTGCCCTCTTAAAACCTCATATCTCTAATCCCTGCACCCTCTGACCTTACCCATAATCCTCCCTCTTTTGTGCTGCTGCCTAAAGCCTTCCTACCCCAACCCAGCCTCGCACCGCACCGAGGTCCCAGACCGGGTGGCCGAAGCCGGGCGTGTGGGAGAGAAGGAAGACATCTTCCTAAGTGTTTGACCAACAAAATCTAGCTGAACCCCCTCCCCCCTCAGCTCCTCTGCGAGGCAGAGCACCCTTCTGAAAGGCCTCGGAGCCTCGCCTCCTCCCTCCCCGCTCCCCTCCCCGCTCCCCTGCTTTAGCCCAGACACAAAGCTAGGCCTGGATTATCTTCATTTCCATATGGAGAGCTGTGTAAGCCAGTTCAATGCTTGGCCAGTCATTTTGTTCACAACTTTGCAGCAAGCCGGAGCTAAAGCCTCTGGGAAATCAGCCATTCAGCCAGGCTCACCTCGTGTGTGCACGCAGAGATCAGTAAATACGGGACTTGGGGGGTAGGGGAAACCGAGGTTCTTTTGTTAATTACCTCTGGGTCCTGGCTCGTGGGGGGCTGCTCCCCACAAAAATCACCATAGCTCTGGGTTGTGAAGGATATATATATTTGCTTTGAAGTGGCACGGGGCCAGAGTCTGGGGTGTGTGTGTGTGTGTGTGTGTGTGTGTGTGTGTGTGTGTTTTGGATCCGAGCATTATCCGGGAGGCCTCTCCCTCATGACCCTCACTGGGTCCCCAGGTCTTGATGGGCCTTCCTGCCAATCTTTCCTCCACCCCCTCCTCCGCCTCCAGACCTGCCTTTCAGCCCCCTCTGCTGTCCCCAAGGCTCCCTGCACTTCCTGGGTCCCCTCCACCCTCACAGGAGCAGCAGGCCTTAGAAATGACACCAGCCATCCTTCCCTTCCTTCCTGGGCTTTCCTGATGTCCCTCACCACACTCAGGACCAAGGTGTGCTGGGCCCAAGAGTGTGTGTGTGTGTGTGCATGTGTGTGTGTATGTGTGTGTGTGTGTGTGGTGTATGTATGTGTGTGTGTGTGTGTGTGTGTGTGTGTGTGTGTGTGTGTGTGTGTGTGTGTGTGTGTGTGTGTGTGTGTGTGTGTATGTGTGTGTATGTGTGTGTGTGGTGTGTGTGTGGTGTGGTGTGGAGCAAAGGAAGAAGCAGATGCAGGCTGAGTCAGGAGCCAGCCAGCACTACGGGAGGCCCTTGGTTGGATGGGGACCCTACCCCGCAGCTCCCATCCCACCTTCACCTGTCCCTAGACAGCCCCTGCCTCTGTGTAAGCACTACTGGTCCTGTCTGAGAAATGCACCGAGGATGGGAAGATGGTCTCTCCCAGCCTGCTGCCCGGCAGTGAGGACGGTGGGCGGGGCCTTTGTGAACTATTGACTGACAGATCGACTGGCATTATAGACAGTGTATGCCAAGGCTATGCACAGCAGGCAAGGCTCCAGAGCATCCCACGGACACCATCACCCAAGGCGCGGACGGGCTTTTAAATCAATTTCTGGAAAAGTACACACCTCTTGCTCAGGCTCAGGTGTGGAAAGATGAGGATGTCTAACGTGTGCGAGGGACGTGTGTGGGATAACCTGGACTACACGGCAAGACTCTATCCCTGAAAACAACAGATAAGAAATCCATGGGAATGGCCCAAGTTGGAGTCTTTCCTAGGGGTGGGGACATCTCATTTGGGCTCTGCAGGATGAATAGGAGCTGGTTGGCAGACAGACATTAGGTTTTGCTGTTCTTGTGGCTTGGAGGAGAGGACTGGGTAAAACCACCAGAAGGGTGGGGTGGGGGAACTTCCTCTGTGGCTGTGGAGAAAGGTCCTACCTCGGACTCCTGGGAAAGCTCCCTATACCAGGAGAGCCTTGCTTTCTGTGGTTGGCAGAGGGCCTGCTCTGTGAAGTCAAATGGCTAGGAAGGGGTTGGCCTCTTGGAACCTCATCTGTAAAGTGGGGGTGACAGAGGCCTTGGTGGGCTAGTGGAGACAGACTGATGGAGATGATGCTCTAATGCTCCAAGAACCAAGATCTTGCCGCAACAGCCCTTTTAGAATTGCTTAGTTGGGGTGGGGGTGGGGCTGGTCCCATGGAAGTGGAACCTCACTTTATCCCTCACCTTATCCCATGATGCACCGAGCCTTCCCAGCCACCCCGGAATGGAGATCTCTCCTTATCACCACAGGGAAACTGAGTCACAGACAGGTGAAGCTGCTTGACCCAGGCCACAGCCGGGGAAGCTGGCCCTGTCGCCAGAGCCCCTGTGGGTGTCTGTAGCTGCCATGCTTTCCCCCTTTCCGGTTATGACAGCTCTTTCCAGCTTCCCCTGCTTTTGCCACCACAAACTCTGTTAAAAGCCATGAAATCCAGGGTGGAGACAGGGGGATGGCCTGACCCCTACAGGGAGGACTCCCTCTGCTTGTATGTGGGACATCGTCCTGTGTCCCAGATACGCAAAAGCAATTTCTGGAAACACCATTACACGGTGCTTCGGGACGTTGGGGCAGATAAAACTGGACTCCAGCTCCACCGGTGCCTCCCCTTTCGCCGCGTGACTTGAGGTAAATGACTCTCAGTTTCCCACCTTTAAATCAGAGGAGGATAAAATCCCTTCCCTGCTAGGGCTGGAGTGGGGAGTCAGTGGGCCTTAGATGCGGGCCAAGAACCAGAAGGAGCCTATGGCCCATCTGGTCCCCATCGGAGACCCTGACCTGTGTGTGCAGGGCAGAGCGGAGATTCCAAGGGTGGCCTGGCGGGCTTTCCGTGGCTGCCTGTGAAGGTGTCAGGCTGCGGGTGATGGATCGGCCGGGACACACTCCACAATAGCTCACAGACACTCTATTAGCCGGTGATTGTTTGCCCGGCGGCCCCACTCGGACCGCACCGCCACACATAATGGCCCGGAACAAAGATGGCAGCTGCTTTGTGGGGGGACAGATTTGTGGCAAGTTGAGATAAAATAACGAGGAAGGAGAAAGAAGAGAGGAGATGGGGGTGGGAGGGAGAGGAGATGGGGACATGAAAGGAAGAAGGGGATAGGAAGAGACGGAGGGAGGGCCCAGGGGCAGCGGGGCAGAGGCAGCCGCTCTGGAGGCTCCTGGGTGCTTTGTCCTGCGATCTCTTGGTGTCAGGAGAAGCAGCCCCTGCGGCTTAGGCTGAGCTGGTATTTGATGTCCTTGATGTGACAAATGGCCTTGAGTCTGGTTCTTGCCTGGCTCCTGGAGGTGGGTGGGGTCTGGGCCATGAGCTCATGCCACAGGCCGGCTCTAAGCTCAAAGAGTGTGGAAGATGGAGAGCGGAAAGAGCATCCCCCACCCCCACCCCAGGCAGTGGCAGCTCCTGTGACCAAGCCTCCAACGACAATGTCCATTCTCACAGCAAGGGAAGCTAGGAAGGTGTTAGGGGTGGGGGGAGACGGCGCTGCCCGGGATAAAATAAAATCCCATAATATTAGCCAGGCCTGGTGGTGAACATCTCTAAGACCAGCCTTGGGGAGGCTGAGGCAGGAAGGTTTGGACATGTGAGATGTGAGGCCAGCCTAGGCTAGAACGAGAGTGAGAGCAAGGGGGGGGGGTGGAGAGAACAGACAGAGACAGAGACAGAGAGAAGCAGAGAAATCGAGTAGGGAGATGGAGATGAAGAGGGAGAGGAAGAGAAGGAAGGAAGGACGGACAGAAGGAAGGAAGGAAGGACAACCCAGGACAGGCGGTTCAAGCCAATATTCTCAGCTACTCAGAAGACTAAGGTAGGAAGATGGGAGGTTCGAGGCCAGCCTAGGCAACTTAGTGAGACCCCTGCCTTAAAACAAAAAGGTCGGATGTGGTGGCACTCAGAGGCAGAAGCAGGCAGATCTCTGTGCGTTTGAGGCTAGCCTGGTCTACATATAGGAAGATCCAGGACGGTCAGAGCTACATAGTGAGACCCTGTCTCAAAAAGACAAGGGAGAATGACCCCGAGCTATAGCTCAGACTAGACCTTGGTCAACATGTGGGGGGCCCTGGGCTCCATCCCCAGCACAGCACACTGAGGAGGCAGCATGAGCACCCATTGTACAGAAGTCACTGAGGATCTGAGAGGCAGATACCCCAAGGCTACATGGGTGTGGCGGGGGAGCAGAACTCAAACCCAGCTCCAGGATCCAGATTCTTCTGCTGGTTCTTCTCTTCACCCACAAAACATCCAGGGTGGGGCTGGGCGTCGGTAGCTCTGATGGCATATGCGAGGACATGGAGATGACATCGTCATGCTTAAAAGAGAGGTACAAGCTGTGCCCTGGCCTCGCTCTCTTTTCTTCATAGAAAGCCCTCCTCAAAGCTCTCTCCTTCCTCCGGAAAGTCTTCCCAGCTTCTGGGTTTGTCTGTAGATGGGACAGTGGGAGTCCTGCACAGAGGTTACATACGCCATTACAGACGGGTCATCTCACGTTCCCCTGTGCCCAGTCCAGCTGCATATATGGCCCTGCAGAGCAGAACAGGGTACCTGCCCTCTGATGACTTAGGGACACATGGTGGTTCCCTATCCCAACTGCAAGGAGCCAGGCCTTGTGGGTACAAATGCCATCAGCAGGAAAGACCTCGGGCAGATTTCCACACCTGACTGGCCTTAGTTTCCCTGGTGGCCGATGCAGGGGAAGTCATCCAGCCAGTCACACCTCAAGTGGAATCCCGATGCCAACTGCAGCACACGGCTGGCCTCCAGTGAGCCCTCAGTGAAACCTCCTGTCACCAAGCCTTCTGCGCCCACCAGCTCCAGAGAATCCAGCGCCCTCTGCTGGATTCTGCGGGAGCCTGCACTCATGTGCACATCTCTATACACATAGACATCCCGTTAAGAAGATAAAAATCTTTAAATATGCATATAATTTTTATTGCAACTGGGTGACTCATCAGCAGTGTGCTATACAAGATAAGGACCTGGCTTTACCTCAAGCCCAGGTCAAAGTCAGGTGTTGTGGGACACGCTTGTAATCACAACGCTGGCGAGACAGAAGGAGCTGGGTCTCAGGGGCTGGCTGGCCACCCACCCTAGAAGAATCAACAGACCCCAGTTTCAGTGAGAGACCCTGTCTCAAACAGGGAAGCGGGTGATACCTGAGGAACGAATTCCAAGGTGGCCCTCTCGCCTCCACACGAACGTGCGTGCACCCATGTGCTAGCACACTCAAGTACTTTGCTATTGTCTATTTGTTTGTAGCCCAGGCTGGCCTCAAACTCCTGGTAATCCTCCTGCTTCTTTCGAATGCTAGGAGCACAGGCACACATTACCACGTTTCACCTTAAGGGGGGAAGAAAACCGTTTCAGTGACAGAGTGCTAGTCCCTCTTTATGTAAGCCAGTCTGCGTTTACATTTTAAACTGTTGATCTAGAACATTCTTTGAAGGGACCCTAAATTGTGGGGGTGATTTCCTCGATACAGAGGAGCCCATCTGCAAGGATCCCATCCAAGAGAAACTGGGGCATCCTTGTCACCCCTCACCCTCCTTCTCTCTGGAGAGGGAGCGAGAGATAACTCGGAACGCTGTGAAATTTGCCACTGTGAGAACAGTTAATTTTTCACACCCAGACGAACTGGCTGGGTTTGTTAAAGCCCAAGATAATCAAATAATCATTGTAACTCATGTCCGCCCTCCTGTCTTGCGCTCTTTGTACCATTAATGTCCCAGCGGGGGGCGGCTCTGGGTTAGTTCAGACGTAGCCTATTTAGATAACCTTCCGGTTGGTCTTCTGAGAACAAAACCCCCCTCCCGGAGCATCTTACAACAAATGAACCAACCGGTTCTAATGTGCTTATCGGTTTCACCTCTGCTCCAGGCTCGCGCATCTCCGGGGCCCGCGGGACGGAGCCAGAGATTTATACGGATAGATTTCCGTCTGGAGCGGTGCATATATGTATCTGCACGGACCTGCAGAAAGGAGACGCCAAACCTGAGTCCCAGGCTGTCTTCCCCGTTCCCTGGAGGGAGTCGGCGGCGGCGGAGGGGACAGGATTTGGTTGGGGCCTGGCGCGGGGAGCACTGGAGGGCTCAGCAGCTGGGGACCCGCCTTCACTGGCGCTGGGGTCCCCACGCTTGTGGGTTCCTGTCTCTCCTCTCTGCTCCCGCATTCGCAGTCCTTTGCTGCTCGTCTCTCTTCCTTGCTTATTTGTTAAAAAGCTCTGTTTTCTTAATTTTTTGTTTTTTGCTTGCAGTTTCTCTCTCCTCTCCTTCCCCCCTCCTTTACCCGCCCCCCCAGCCTCCCTCTTAATTCCTCTCCCTCCTCCTTTCCTCTCACCAGCCCCCCTCTTGCTCTCTCCAGTCCCAAGTCCCCCCATTTCTCCTTCCCACACCACCTGGCCCTTCTCCCACCTCCCTGCCTCCCCACCCTTCTCCACCTCCCTCCCCACCATCCCCTGCGCCCGCACCCCTCCTCCAGCCTTAATTTCTGATGAATGTGTTCTGGCGGGGGAGGGGGATCTTCACGATAAATCACTTCTCCGTGGGAATAGCTAATCTGCAGGCACCGGCCAGTGTCCCCTGTTCTCAGCAGCACGTGTTAAACAGCGATACGGTGGTGACACGGAAACCGCCCCTCGGAGAGGCGGGGAGAGGATTTCGAACTTCAATGCTCAGAAAGAAAAATAGTGAGGACAAAGATAAGACTCCACAAAGCCTAGGCCCAGAAGTGGGGGGCTGCATCAGGGCAGCAGGCGCGCAGGAGGAGGGTGACAGGGACCAGGTTCCGCCTCCGTGCCTGATCCCCCCCTGCACACTTTCTCTGATACTTGTATCCTATCTGGGTAGTGGGGTTGCAGGTTTCCAGATGGACCTGTGGGTGCAACGGACCTCGGCTACTATCACTCAGCTGGTCTCATTGGGCGAGAAACCTTATCACCCCCTGCCTCAGTTTCCCCGGCTGCAGCCCTGGAACATGAGCACCTGACATGTGGGGGAAGTGGAGTGATTGGTTGTGACTTACGAACAAGAACTTAGGTGAGGCGGCAGATTCCCTGTAGAATAGTCTCTGGGGGCAGATGCAGGTTCTGCCCTGGCCCCCTGGAGCTCCTCCCCGGTCCCCCCTCCAGCCGCAGTCTATAGTAACACACTGCCACAGCAAGGCCCGGCCCCTCCCACGGGGCATGTGTCTTCCGTGGGGAAATGTGATCTTCACACGGCTTGTACGTTTATTCGGTCTAATTCTTTGCCTCTGTGCCTGGGCGCCGGAGAGATCAGACCATGTCCTCACCGCTGCCGAGGGCAGTGTTAAACAGAAGGCAACCTGGCCCAGAAAGTCCAGACAGGAGCCTGGTGCTCTGAGTAGTCTGAGGTGCAGGGACCCCGGATCTGAAGCTTGGGATACTCCCGGGACCAGACATCCCCAGCTGGAGCTGCCAGAGCCTGGCTAGGCACGTCTGTGAGGTAGGGAGACCCCTATCGACTGGAGGTAACCAACTCGGATGCCCTGATGGGACTCCATTCTGGGGTCTTGCTGCTCTGGGTTGGAATCCCAGCTCTGCCATGTACTTGGGGGAAGGCCCACAAGCCTATGCCTCAGTCTCCCTGGCTATGAGATGGGGGAGTAGATTTGGGTTTATGCCAAAGGCCCCACAGATTATGATTCTCAATAAACCACAATGACTACCACTTCCTGTCTGTCTTCTGCCTACTGCCCTCTCTCCCAGAGGGCCGATGGAGGGCAGTGGCTGAGGTGACCCTCCATGATGACAGCTGACTCTATGTCTAACCCCTGTACCTGGCTCCCACTTGTCCTCTGATTGTGGGGCCACCGAGCCTCAGTTTTCTCAGTTTCATTAGGGCCGAGGTGTACTTACAGGAAGAGAGGGTGCTGTCACATAGATGTGAGGTCAGTCCTGGGGCTGGGGTGCTGACAAGGGGGTGAATGGCATGGGCCCTGGGTTCAGATCCCAGCACCATCTCTAGCTGCGTGTCCTTAGGAAAATTAGTTCAACTCTTTGTGCTTCTGCCCCGTTCTGGGGTGCTCCGTGGTTTTGGACTGGGCTTCCTCTGTCACGGGTTCTGATCCAGGCACAGATAGGCAAGGACTAGGTCATGGGCTTCTGTGTCTCCTTCAGAGATCAGGGCTGGACACATGATCCAAGTTACTAGACAGTGTTTGTTGACTGACAGTTTTACAACAATGTAAATAGCAACGAACTCAAGATGCAGCAGCTGAGACTGTTGGTGGCCACACAGCGCTTTGACCTCACTGGGCATTTTGAAGAATGGACCCTTCTTAGACACGCCGAGAACACCCCACCTCTAGCACCCGCTCCCCTCTGCTGGGGTCTTCCACGAGCCATAGATGTGAGCTTGACCCTGGTCAGAAGTGTCCCTGAGTTTATGTCTCAGGAACAACTTGTAACCAATGGCTGCTGGGGGGCACTGTAGACAAACCCCGAGTGTCCCTGGTCCCAGGCTGTTCCCGCAGTTGTGTCCCAGCGGTACTGAAACCCAGCTGCCCACAGATACCCTCTGATCCGAAACACCCTGCGGTGGTTTCTTCTGCACCTCAGCGGGGAGCACCGGCCTCCCTCTGGCAAACCCATCCTCTAGCAAGCTCACTTTCTCCCATTTTTATATGGAAAAGGAGCTGGGCTAAGGACCTTCAGAAGACAGAGGCCTGGAGTTGTGACTCAGTGGGTAGATTGTGGTCTAGCATCCTGGGATCCCTGGGTTTCATTCCGTGCATCTCACAGAACCAAAGTGCACACTAGCAATCCCAGCACTTTAGAGATGGAGGCTGAAGGAAGAGGGTTCGAGGACATCCTTGGCTACACAGTGAGTCCGAGGCTAGCCTGGGCTACGTGATACAGAGTCTAAAAAAATAAAAAGGCTTCTCTACCTTAGACGGGGAGCAAGGGATTCTTGTGAGGAAGGAATGTCGAAGGGAGATGTGAATGGAGGATAAGAGTGTGTCAAGCAGCTTTCTGTTGCTGTAACAAAATACCTGAGTTTTTCAACTTAAAGAGAAGGAAGGTTATTTTGGTTTATGACTCAGCCTCTGATGGTCCTGATACTTCTGAGCTGCGACAGCAGAGTGCGGCAGGAGTATGTGTTGGAAGAAATGGTCCGGATAGCCCCTTCAAGACACACCCCCAACGATGTAACTTCTTTCTGCTAGGTCCTATATCCTAAGAGATATACTGCCTCTCTGTAGGGCTGGATACCAAGCCTCCCACACTTGGACTTTTGGAGGGAGCTGCAGCAAAGAGTTTATAAGGAAGTAGGGTAAGGGGTATGTGAGGCCTTGCACAGGAGCAGCCTGTGCAAAGGCCCTGGGGTGGGCGGCACATGCCGCCTTTTCGACAGAGTGGGAACGTGTGATTCAGAAGTCACATCCCTTCTCTGAGCCTCAACTTTTCCATTTGTCAGAGGGTCCAAAGTGACCTGTGACCTCCTGTCAACACTGAAGAATGGGAACCAGGAACATGGAGGCTCAAAACGTGACGGGGGGAGGGATGGGGTCAGACTTTAAGTAAGACTTTAAAAAAAGCACAGAGTTTTGAGGCAGGTGGATGAGTTCACCAGGCAAACTCCGGGGAAAGAGTAAGGCGGGAAGAGGCTGCAGCAGGTGCCAAGGTCCTGAGGCACGAGGGACTTACTGAGATAGATCCAGGAGGGTGGAGGGGGCTGGGCCACAGCTGGCAAGCAGGGTGGGGTGGTGGGGATTGAAATGGATCCCCATGATCATGTGGCAATTGCTTTACTGACCGAGCCATCCCTGCGCAGCTCCAAGTTAAGTTTTTAACAAGCATTAACTAGGACCCAGAGGAGGGATCAAAGTTGGCATGATTCACAGCTCTGGGTCATTCTGGGCTCTGTTTGGAAAAGGGCCCCCGCAGATTGCAGAGGAGGGAGGTGGTGACTGACAGGCACCCCCACATTCTGCTGCTGCAGGGCTGCGCCTGCCTGTGTATCGCTCTGGGGCCCAGGCCCCAGGCCGGGTGCTGCCAAGCCAGGGATGGAGGATCTGCAAACGGGTGGGCAGACACAGTGGGTAAAGTCTGAGGTGATGTGCAATTAAGGCCCAAGCTTCAGAAACACGCTAATAACACAATGCGGGCAGAGGCAGCAGCCTGGCAATTTAAATGACAACCAGCCCAAGTATGGAGCGTCTAAATGTTCTCTTGCCGAGATTTATGTCAGCACGGGCCTGCCTCGTTCATTTCTCCAGTTAAGCACCCACTTGCTGGCCCCACCTCCTAGCTGCTCTCTGCTAGAAGAGACAGGGACTCTGCTGCTTCCGGGGACGTCTCCGTGGAGGACTGGCCAGAGAGGACTCATGACCTCAGACATCCCTTGGCTGTGCTGAAGGCCTACTGTGCACCTCGCATCTTTGACATCTATCCAGGGGATGTGAACGGAAGCCCGTATGGCTGAGTGTGGCGCCTGCCCCCAGCCCAACATCAGGAGGGCCGTGCAAGAGGATCGATGGAGAGTCCGAGGTGAGTCTGGGCTGCATAGTGAGACCCTGGCTTACAAAACAAAATTGCAATGAGCAAACACAAAGATGGTCTACAGCGTCTGGAGAGACGGCTCAGCGGTTAAGGGCACTGGCTGCTCTTGCACAGAACTTGAGTTCCATTTCCGGACCCCACATGGCGGCTCTCAACCATTCGCAACTCTGGTTCTGGAGAGTTGACGCCTACTTCTGGCCCCTGCGGGCGCTGCCACACATGGTACATAACACTACATGCGGGCGAAACATGTATAATACACATACGTTAAAGTAAATAGATGAATTGGGTGGTGGTAGCACATGCCTATAACCCCAGCATCTG
Source organism: Cricetomys ansorgei (assembly GCA_026225945.1). Lineage (NCBI taxonomy): Eukaryota > Metazoa > Chordata > Mammalia > Rodentia > Nesomyidae > Cricetomys > Cricetomys ansorgei. The sequence continues at coordinate 3,734,633 of JAMJFZ010000818.1, read as the reverse complement.
AGAGACTGAGGTGGGCAAATTTCCATGTTTGAGGCCAGCCTGTCTACAGAGTGAGTTCCAGAACAGTCAGGACTACGCAGAGAAACCGTGTTTCGGAAGACCAAAAGTAAGTAGGAGAATTCATAAACAGTGGTGGGAATGGGAATCCAGCCTCTAAGGAAATCAATACAGAGGTTCCTCTAGAAACTAAAAATAGACCCAGCATGTGACCCGCAGTACCACATCCGGGTATTTATACAAACTGTCTGGACCAGCCAATCGCAGACACTTCCGCTCATCAACGGTTACTGAAACACTATTCACAGAACCTAGCTGTCAACAGAGGAACGGGCATGAAGATATGGTTTACATACACAGAAGAATTTTACTGTCATAAGAAACAATGTAGGGTCATTTGCAGGAAGGCGGGTGCGACGGGAGACAACCGAACCAAGAAAATTAACTCGTGTTTGTACAGACAACAAGAAAGTACAAACAAAACCGTGGGGGTGGGGGTGGGGGTGGGGGCGCATCAGGGGATGTGCCCAATGTGTATTTGTTTGAGAACGCCCTTAGGAAGCCCAGCACCAGCACCACAAACAATGAATATATGCCATTGGGTAAGAAAACTGTTTTCGGACAAAATGTTTCTTATAACTTTAAACTAAATTATAAAATTTAGAAAGCATGAGTTCATATGAGGACCCTCCTGGTGCATGTGAAGAAACTGAGGCACAGAGAAGAGAAGAGCTTGTTCAAGGTCACCAGGCTTGGAAACCTCGGGGTAGGATAGAAGCCAGGTCCTCTGTTGCAAAGCCAGGGCTTTGCTGGCGACGTGACAGCTCCTTAATGTGATTCCTTTCCTTCCTGCCTCCCTTCCTTCCTTCCTGTCTCCCTTCCTTTCTTCCTTCCTTCCTTCCTTCTTTCCTTTCTCCCTCCTTCTGTCCTTCCCTCCTTCCCTTTCTTTCTGAGACGAGGTCTCATGTCTTCCAGGTTGAGCTTGAACTTGCTATGTGACTGAGGGCGACTTTGAGCTCCTAATCTGCCTGCCTTTTCCTCCCTGGGATTGCAGGCGTCACCACCACACACATTAGGCTGGCACTCTATCACTGGAGCCTGGCTTTAGCCCCTTTAGTCAGTTTCTCATTCACCCTCATCGCCCACCTAACGATCACGCACCCTTAGAATCTCTCCTGGGAGTCCTGCGCACACACCCACCTCCTCGTTCAGACTCCAGACTGGCCAGGCTCAACTAGCCAAGACCAGAGCCCAGACACTTAGAGCTTGGACTACATCGTTATTTATTATTTGCTGAAAATATTCTTTAAACTAACTCTTTTTAAAGTTCCCATCCAAAAGCACTATTTTGAAGGCTGGGTTGTAGCTGATGGGTAGAGAGCTTGCCTAACACAGAGGGGGGGGGGAGGAGACTAAACACACCATTTTAAAAGGCTCTCGGTGAGTTCCAGGACAGCCAGAGTTACAACAGAGAAAGCCTGTCTCGAAACAAACAAACAGAACAAAGCAGACTCTTGGGACCAACACCATACACAGAGCATCCCTTTTCCATAAGCAGAAAGTAACAGAATAACTCACCACAGTGAGAGAAACGCTACGTTTACAAAAGATAAGGTTGGCCACACTCTCCGCGGAGCTTCGCCAGCTCTCTATTTAAAAATCTACTAAACACACACAGGGAGACCAACATGAGCATCCCCACACAGGGACTCACCCGGTGGAAACGGTTGCCAGGTGATCGACGACATAAGAACATCCTGGCTGCTTTACTCGAAGAAGAAAACCGCCCAAAATGGTGACAAGGATGATGGGTAACAAACAAGGAATACTGTTGTGGAGTGAAAACCCATGAAGACAATACCGCGTGTGTGGGTTCCGGTGGCCTAACAACAAATGAAGGAAATCAAATATAACGTTACCAATTCATCTATCCACTGAGGAGTAGGTAAATGAAGATGTGGTACGCCTATTCAGTGGAATATTATACACCACCACACACAGATAAAGGATTAGCTCCTGCTACATGATAAGCCATGTCAAAACACAGTGATACGTGAAAGAACCAGACGCAGAAGATGAATTGCCTGGTTCCCCTGACGTGAAACACCCACATGAGGTAAAGCCATAAAGCAGATTTTGGGGAGCCAGTGACATGGAGGACAGACGGCAGGTGTTGGGAGCGATGGCAGAGGAATGCAGGCATCCTTTTGAGATGGTGGAATGGCGTACAACTTCTTGGGGCGGTGGCTTCATAGCATTGCGGCTGCATTAAGAACAGAGCAAAGTTCATGATGTGAAGAGTCTCCCTCAGGGGCACCAGGATCAGGGAGTGGGCACACTGGTGGGCTGCTGAGGTGGGCAGGAGCTGGGAGTAGACTCTGTTCCGCTCTGGCTGGGGAGTGTTTGGAAGTGCCTGAGCTGTGTGTGTAAAGACTCTTGTGCCTCAGTGTGAGTAGGTTTCACTTCTGTGTAAAGAGGAAGGAAGAAGGGAAGGGGAGGGAGGGAGGGAAGGGGGAGAGCAAAAGAAAAGGGAAGAGGAGGAACAGGAACAGGAGGAAGAAAATAAGGAAGAGGAAGATGGAGAGGAGAGGGAGAAGGAGGGAGAGGAGGGGGAGAAGGAGGGAGAAGGAGAAGAGGAGGGAGAGGACGGGAAGGGAGAGGAGGGAGAGGAGGGGACGAGGAGGGGGAGGAGGAAGTGCTTCCTGAGCACTGGGCCTTGGGCTCAGGACTTGTTCATTTAGTGGAGAACAAGGCCCTTCTAGGCTATGACCATAATCCCATTTTTCTGAGGATATGGACTCATGGGGAGTTAGGTTCTCCTGGCTCTTCGGGGCTGGATCTGAGCAGCCTGGAGTCCGGAAGCTTCTGCCACTCCTCCAAGGGTCCTGCCAGGGCATCATCTAGATCTCTGAATGTCCCTTGGTGGGGAAGCTCATTACTACCCTAGATGACTGGTCCCATCGTTGGACAATAAGTGTCCCCTTAGCCACCATGAGACTTGGCTCAATGGCTTGTTTGAGACAAGGTCTCACTATATAGCTCGGGTTGGCCTTGAACTCATGGTCCTTTTGCCTCAGTCTCCTGAGTGCTGGGTTACAAGAGTGTGTCACAGTGCCTGACACTGATGGCTGCATGAGATGTCCCTGGACTGACGGCCTCTGTGGTCACTAACTCCGGCCACACCCCACCATGTGCCTCTGCTTTGACCGCCCAGGCCCTTCGCTGGAGCGAGGTGTCCCTGTGGCCTCTCCAGAGTCTCCCTCTCAGGAACAACTGGGGGGGGCAGCAGAGCCTCGGCTACCTCACTCGAACTCCTGACACACCAGACATCCACCTGGTTCCCGGAGTTGCCCTTCCCGCCTAGAGCCCCTCTGACTTAACCCCAAGGAGGAAGCTGGCCTGTTCACTCGGGGGCAGATCACAAGGTCAACTGTGGTGTCTTAGTGAAAGAACAGGGCATGCTTCAGTCATAGCAGGAGCAGACGAAGGAGGGAGACCCCGAGGTCTTACCCATGGAGCCCTGGCTCCATCCCTAAGCCGGGATCTGTGTGGAGCTGTGCCCAGCGACCAGGGACCAGAGAACCTTTTCTGAGGAAGGGCAAGAGTCAGGGTCACCCGGTAGAGGCAGCTCTGTCTTCATAGTGTATTTGTGTGTGTGTGTGTGTATGTGAGGGAGAGAGAGAGAGAGAGAATGAAAGAGAGACGATAGATCTGCAGGCACGGGCCTCCACTTAAATTCACTGGCACTGAGGTATACCGTAGGTGCCCAATAAGTGCATGTGATGCTATGTAAGACTCAAAGACTTGGCATCTGTAAGGCTTTGCACCCCGGTGCCCAGCATGCCACACACTCTGTTCCTTAACTCCGTCTCTCCTGAAGACGGCAGCCCCGGGTCCCACTATACCCTCCCAGAGCCCCCCCAGCCTCATGCCCGCTCGCAGGCAGGGTCCGTTCCGCCCCTCCGGACACGGGCAGCTCCTTCCAACCGTGCTGCCTCCGGTAGGTTTGGGGAACAGCTGCCAGCAGCAGAGTCTAATGACTGCCTGGAGAGTCGTTAGCAGATAATTAATATTTGCTGCACAGAGCCGGCTGCTAAGCTGTTCCAGCGCGCGCTCGCTGGCGGGCTCGCAAGGAGTGGGGTCTGCAGCCCTGCTCCGCCGGAGACCTCAGACCCTGAGGGCATCACGCCCTCCGGGCAGGAGATGCAGAGGAGACCGTGGGGTCTGTCTTCAGGGAAGGGCTCTGCCTCCACCCAGCTGCTGGGGACCTCCAAAGGCCACCAGGTTGGCTACATCATCATGCACGGTCAAGGAGGGCACCAGGGCCAGGGCTCAAGGTGGCCACCAGCCCCTCCTTGCACCTGAGGCCAGCTGGCCTTTGGCGGTTGCCATGGTGATGGTTGGCCCCAGCAGTTGGGCAAGGACATTGTGACAACAGCTTCAGCAACAGTGGCAGCTGTGTGTGTGTATGTGTGTGTGTGTGTGTGTGAGAGAGAGAGAGAGAGAGAGTGCTCTCACAGTGCCTTCTCTTCACACCATCCTTAGCCAGCACCTGACCCAGTTCACATGTAGATGCCAGTGACCAACACACTGGCCAGAGCCTCAGTTTCCATGTCTGTAAAATGGACTAACAATATCCAGAGGAGAGCATATGTCCATTGCCACACCAAGTTCCCTTTGGGAACAGAGTTCTGTGGCTTCCAGGTACTAGGTTGTAGAGATTTAACCAGAAAGAGACTTCTGTGGCGTGGGGTTCATATCAAGCACCTGCTGTATACAGTGCTGTTGTGTCACCCCTCGATTCTGCCCACGCCCCATTCGTCTCTATTCCACACCGTTTATATAAACTTGACCTTGCCATTCCCACTCTACAGATTAGGAAACTGAGGCCAGGAGGTCCCTACAGTCACACAACAAAGACACCGTAGATGTGGAGTTCATACCCCTGACCCCCTTTGTCTCTCAACAGCTGGTTATAAAATTGTTTTGTGTTTGCTGCGCAGTTCTGTATTCAAACCCTGACTCTCCTAGGCCCTTGCAGTGTAGATCTTGGCTGAAAGACGTCCCGGGAGACTCAGTTGCTTCTGCGTAGCTTGGAGCATCGTGGGAGTCTGAATTTTCTGTTTTTAATCTTGATTGATTGATTTGTTTTTAATGCGTGTGTGTGCATGCTTACATGTGCAGGCACATGTATGTGCACACGTGTGGCAGGAGGATGCCCTAACAGGGACCTGCTCACCTCCTCTGAGAAAGGGTCTCTTGGTGGCCTAGAGCTCACCAAGTAGGCTTAGTCTGGCTGGCTAGTGAGTTCCGGATATCCTCCTAACTCTGCCTCCCCAGTGCTGGGATTATGACTCCTGTATAGCTTTTTGTGTGGATCCCGGGGATCGAACTAGGGGCCCTTGTGTCAGTACCAGAACTTTACCGAGGAGACCTTCCCGCCAGCCCTGGTGCCTGTCTCACATGCTCCTTGCATGTGTGGTATTTGGGAAACAGGAAATGACTTCAGTCAACTATCCATTTTCTGTGAGGTTGGACCTAGAGCCCCCAAGGCTCGGCTCAGGAACTGTGGGGTGAAGAACCCCGAGTCTTTGCAACTTGGGGATTCAGGGTTGGCTAATGCGGCTGGGGGGGCAGGGGTGGGGGGAGGCCAGGAGCTCCCCCCCCGCCCCGCCCCCCATCCCGCTTGCTTCCTAATCAGCCCGCCAGCCATGCCAGGCAGCAATAGCAGGCTGTTTGAGCACAGAGCTGGCTGGGGAGGGCCCTTCCCTGGGAGGCCTCCTTCTGTCGCTAGACAAACAAACACACAGCACCCAGGCTGGCTCGAAATGGAGCAAGGCGTTAAATACAGGCGCTCAGCGGAAGCCTGAGACAGGCACAAGGAAGGGCGCTTCCTCGGGCTTCCTTGGCTTGAGCTGGCCACACACCACACTGCTCAAGAGGCCGCTCACGTCCCCTAGGGCTGCAGCTGCAGACAACCCAGCTCTGCTGCAGAGTGACTGAAGGCTCCTGGGGCTTTGGTGAGTGCCTGGCATCTGCTACCGACCAACCAGAGGACAGACAGGGGAGCCCCCACCCAAAGGAATCTTGGTGGTCCTCCTCTTCCAATGTACATCTCCAGGCCCAGTAGAGGCCTCTGCCTCATTCACCTCAGACCGCCCCCCACCCGCGCCCCAATCAGGGCCCAGATTATGGGCCATTAGACTGGGCCCATCATAGCCCAGCCTTGGGAGACAGTGCTGTGGATGTATGTACGGTCTGGGTGACCCTAGACAAGTGTCTGGACTTCTCTGGATCTCTCAGATCTTCCTTTTGTGAAATGCAGGTTATGGCATTACCTCATCAGGACATTATGGGATGTCCAAATAGACCTCACTGAGAGCTTGGGGAATGTCGCTTATGTGACTCAAAACTCACTTTCCAAAGCTGGTCAAATGGCCATCCCACCCACTTCCCTAGAGGTTGAGAAAAAGAAGCAGCAGGGGCCTGGGTTGGGTCCACTGGGCATGGTGTCCAGCACTGTAGCCCAGTGCTGAGGGCTGGTTGCCAGTCTAGCCAGGCTGGCAAGTGAGGGACCCTGTGTCTGAGAAGGTGGACAGCACTCCTGATGTTGACACCGGAGCTTGTCCTCTGGCCTGCGTATCAGGGACACCCAACACACTAGAGCACCCGTGGTTGTAGTTAGGGTTTCTAGTGCACTGATCTTAGGGAAAGGGTTTACTTCCGCTTACAGAGCTCAGGTCCCAGCCCGTCATCCAGGGAAGTCAGGGCAGGACCTCAAGGCAGACGCCATGGAGGAGTGCTGCTGACTGGCTTGTTCCCCGTGACCTCTGCTTCAGTTCCTGCCTCCAGGTCCCCGCCCTGACTCCCCTCTGTGACGGACTGGGGCATGGAAGCATAAGCCTAATGAAGCCTTTCTTCCATAGTTGCTTTTGGCCGTGCTGTTCCATCGTGACAATAGAAACTCTAAGACATGTACATGCACACACACGCATGCACACATACGTTCAGAAACAAAAATAAATGCAGTAAGCAGGCTAGGCAGGTGAAGGTGCTTGCCACACAAGCCTGAGTCCGGGCTTCATCCCAGGAACCCAAAGAGAAGGGGAGGAACGAACCCATTCCACAGAGCTGTTCTCTATGCTCCACGTGAACACCACGGTACACACGCACCCCCACCACAGCAAGTATAATACTTAATAATAACTTGAGGAATAGAGCAGAAATGGCACGTCCATGTTGCTGACTGTCTTTGCGTTTGATTCCCCTCCCCCTCCTCCTTAGACAAAACCCACGACAATGATAGTCATAGTGGGACCAACACATAGTGGGACCTCACGGAACTTCATGACTGCTTTTTCCAAGAAGTCTGCTTTTGGGATATTTGAAAACAAATGAAATAGAATATAAAGTTTACTCCCCATTTCCAGTGCTCAGGGGTGGGGTGGTGGTGGTGGGGTGGCTGGAGGCTTTTGTGTCGGTCTACGTCCATTTATGCATTAAGTTATCTCACCAGTCCCGATTTTCCTTTATTGGTTTGTTTATTTATTTATCTATGTCTTGCGTGGCTCAGGCTGGACTCAAACTTACTACATAGCTGAGGTTAACCTTGAACCCCTGATCCTCCTGCTTCCCAAGTGCTGAGACTAGGGGGGTTAGCCTCCACACCTAGTCTCTGCGGTGCCGGGGATGGAGCCCAGGGCTCCCCACGGGTCAGACAAGCTCTCTATTGCTGTAGCCAAATCTCTAGCCTCAGTTTCTGCTTACAGAAGCAGTTCTCAACCTGTGAGTCGAAACCCCTTTGGGGGTCAAAGGATCCTCTCACAGGGCCCCCCAAGACTATCTGCATATCAGATATTTATATTACAATTCACAACAGTAGCAAAATTACAGTTATGAAGTAGCAACAAAAGTAATTTTATGGTTGGGGGTCAGCACAACGTGAGGAACTGTGTTAAAGGGTCATGGCATGAGGAAGGTTGAGAACCGCTGGCTTACAGAACAGGATGCAATATGCATGTAGCCCAGGCTGGCCTTGAACACACAACCTCATGCTTTGGTGAGGTTGACCTCCTGGAAGCTGGGGTCACAGGTGTGCCACACATAAGACTAACGAGGTATTTTTACTTATATATTTTGAGATAGGGTCTTACTGTGTAGCCCTGGCTGGACAGGAACTCACTATATATAGACCAGGCTGGCCCGGAGATACATTTTAAATGCCTTGTTCACCCATTTCTCTTTGCTGTTTAATATGGATAGTAGAGAATCTCGAGTGTCATCTGTGACTCGCGTGTCCTCCAGGACGATCCGATCCAGACCCTATTTATAAGCCAGCTGGGGTCAGGGGCTCAGTCCTCAACACCCATGGGTCTTCCCCTCTGCCCTCCCTGTTACTCCTGCCCCCTTTCCTGGTCACACTTCTCTCCAACCAGAGGAGAGATCCACTCCATCCGGGCTCACTGACTGCCTCAGGGACAACCTAGTGACCTAAGCCAGCCGATGAGAAGTAGCCCTTGAATTTTGCCAGGAGGTTTTGGCCACGCCTGCGTGTTCGTGTGGTGCTGTGCAGGTGTGCGCACATGCGCGCGTGTGTGTGTGTGTGTGTGTGTGTGACAATCAGAGGTCAATCTTGGCTGTCGTTTCTCCAACAGGTATTTGTGGTTGTTGTTGCTACTGTTCTTTTTGTTGCTGTCGTTTTGAGACAGGGTTGCCCTGTGTAGCCCTGGCTGTCCTGGAACTCACTCTGTAGACCAGGCTGACCTCCGACTCAGAGATCTGCCTGCCTCTGCCTACTAAAGATGTGAGCTACCAGCACCGGGCTTCTCCAAGGGTTTTAATGGACTTAATTAAGGCAAACGATGCATAGGGGCAGTAGAGTGAGGGCAGGAAAAGGCCATTCCTGGAGAGGAGGGAGCCGGGGTGTGCCCAGCTCTGCCTGGCTCTTGCAGCTGCCCTAACCCCTAAATGCTGCCCCCTCCAGTTTTATTGCATAAGAGAATTGGTGTTATGTTTTTGCAGTTCAGCCCAGAGGGCCTCAGAGTCAGCAGGCGACTGAGCCCTCACTGGCCACTTCCTAGCTCTTAACCATGTCCCTCTAAACTCTCGTTCCTGCTTTCTGTTTATTTTTAGTATTTATTGAGCAAGTGTGTGCTCTCACACACTCGCAAGCCGCAGTGGGTGCATGGAGGTCAGAGCACAAATCGTGGCAGGCATTTCTCTCTTTCTTCAATGTGGGATCTGGGGGGGGTCGAACTCAGGTTGTCAAGGACTTGGTGGCAAGCTCCTTAATCCTCTGCGTCACCTCGCTGACCCCTCTCCCCTGATCCGGTCTCAGAAGTTCACGATGTTTCTGCCTCTCAGGGGTTAGCCCCTTACCAGGGCTTACACATCCACTGTGTCCATGTCTGTGGGACTGTCCTAAAGCTAAGAGCGAGTTGAACTCTGGCTTGGAACCCCAACTCATCCTGAGAGCGGTAGGTGTTCGGCTGCTCCACGTCCTTAGACTGGCCAGAATCACAGGAGCAAATTAATGAGGTTTGGGTAATGCTTTGTCTGCCCTGTAGCTGGAAGCACAGCCCCCACATACAGACGAGGCAGTGCCAGTACCCCTGTCTCAACCAATGGGTCCCATTCTTGGGGTCAATGGCTCCTCCTCTGACTGTACCCTATAAAATGCACCCTAAAACATGCATTAAAAAAGAGCGCCCTATGATGCGCGCTTCTCCCGTGTTCCTGTACTTGTGACTCACTGGGGCTCCAACCAAGGACAGTATGAAACCGCTGTAAGCATCACGCCATCGACACCGTGTTCCCGCGTGGCTTTCCACCCAGGGACGGCCAGCCTTGGGCAGCTAAGCTGCTCCTCCGGACTGGGAAGCTGCGGCTGGGAATGCGCGCGCCTGGGTGAGATTTATTTTACAACACATGTCTATAGTTTCTACCCACTGTGACCCTCGGGACCTGTCAACCGTGGGCTTTGATGGATCACAGAGCACCTACACATAGTAGATGGTCAGTTTACCAATGTCCAGCAAGTAGCTTGGCATCCTTCTTTAATCACACAGCCTTGTGATGGGAAAGGGACACGGCCAAGCTAGGAGGATAACAACAAAGAAAACGAAGCACAGGGCTGATGAGGAGGCCCAGCTGGGTGACCTGCAGGGTTCACGGACACAGACCTATCACCAAGAGGCAAGGGCAGCATGGCCTTCTCCATGTCCCCTTCCTGCCCAGGGTCCTGTGGGAGGGTGCTGCCCCAGCATGAGACCTTTAGGGCCTGTTCTGTCTCCCAGCCTTTGCAGAAGTCCTTGGCTCCGCCCTGCTGTCTTGGTGGCTGGGGGCCCCAGCTGCAGGAAGGCAGGTCTCGATGTCCCTATTAAGACTGGAGTACCTCTGAAGTGGAGGGTGCGGCCGGCCCCAGCAGACAGCCACCTGAGACCCAGCATGCAGGCTGCCTGTGGGTGGCTCTGAGTCTCCCGTCTCCAATGTCACAGCTGACTCCTCTGGCTTCCTGCTTACCTTCCCTACTCTCTCTTGTTCCTGTGTGCCCCATAGCCTCACCCAAAGGGCAGGTCATGCGTCCTTGCTGGCGAGGGGCTTTGTGACCCAGGCTCCCTCCAGCCCTGGCCTCCCACCATCTCCCCCTGTGCCTGGACAGGAGTTTCAGTTGGAGGACAGTAGCTAAGACAGCATCAGCCAGGCAGGTATGGTAACCCTTCCCCTCCCCCGCACTCCCCAGTGCCTTTCATAGACCCAGGAAGAGAACTGTTGCCATCTATGAAAGCTTACAGGATCATCCTGCAAGTTGTACTGGACTTAACAGCCTGGGACAGGGCTGTCGGGAGAGTGAGGTTTACTTAGGGTGCGCAAAGGGAAACCTCAGAGCAAGAGGGACACAGGCCAGGGAAAGAGTTTGTAGCAAGGTCCAGTCCCCCCCAGAGTTGTCCCAGCTTTGTGTCAGCCTGCCTAGTTTGCAGGGAGGAGTTGGGTACAGCCACCCAGGAGCAGACTTCTCTATCTGTCCTAGCTGAACTGCCTTTATCTGACCATCAGCCGAGGGAGCATCAGCAAGCCACTTCCTGTCCTGGCTTTCAGTCGAGGGGACTAAAGCCAGTGTACCATTAAAACTCTTTCTGCTAAAGCAAGTCTTCAGAGCCTCAGTGTGTTCATTTGTCAAATGGGGCAACACTCACCTGTGTATGCTGCCTGATGGGGGCTGCCCCAGAAAAGGGTTGAGATGACCACAGCAGTATCTTTCTCAGTGGGCTGCTTTTCAGAGATGTTCAGAGCTGGAGGCAACTTGGTATCTTGATGGGGAAACTGAGGCCAGAGTTGGTTAGTGGTCTGTTCAAGGTTCCCCAGGGGAAGAGGGAGGAGCCACCTCACCTTAGAAAAGGAACCTGGGACTGGAGTCTGTGCCTGGGTTCTGGCATAGGTTGCGGGACCTTGAGAATCTGGGTTTAGAGCCCCCAAGATCCTAGAGAACCAGGCAGGAGAGTGAGCAGCCCATTTTGTGGATGAAAAAAAAAAACAACCGAGAAAAAATAGGTTTAGCTTGGTTGTGGTGGTGCACGCCTTTAATCCCAGCACTCAGGAGGCAGAGGCAGGTGGATCTCTGAGTTCCAGGCCAACCTGGGCTACAGAGCAAGTTCCAGGACAGCCAGAGCTACACAGAGTAACCTTGCCTTAAAAAACCAAAACCAAAACCTAAACAATAATAAAAACCTGAGGTCTAGAACTAGTTGGGATGTTTCTCCAAGGCCTTTCGAGGCCTTTTGAGGTGGCAATAGAAGCTGGATTTGATGTTGAGTCTGTACTTAGAGCCACACCCTGCAGCTCTTTGAAGACCAACAATCACTGTGGCCCAGGGCTGGCTTGGGGCTCTGCCAGGGGCGGGGAGGGACTGTGGATGGAGACGGGGCGTCGCTGGCGGTTCTGTGCTGTGCGTCTGTGTGCCTGTGCCCAGCTGCCACACGTGCTAAGTGCATGGTGCGCCGTCCTTGAGGCTTATGTCTGCCTCCCCTAGACACTGGAGGTGGCCTATAGACTGCTACACTAGACCCTAGACACCGCCAGGTTCCTGCTGGGGGCAGTGACCTGTTCCTTTGCTTCAATGTCACAGACTGCAATTTACATGGAGTCGGGCTGGGACTAAGGGTCCTGTGCTCTTCCCGCTGCCCTGTCCTGCCCCTCAGGAACTCACCTTCCTCAGATGCCCATCACCCACTTGTCACTTGTGAGCTCATCCAGTGTCCTTGAGGTTTGGATAGAGTCTTGGGAGCCATATGATCATGGAGCATGGAGTGTCGGATGGGGATAACAGGCAAGAGTCGCTTCCTCCCCTCCCCCATGTGGGGTTCAGGGATGGAACTCAGGTTGTCAGGCTTGGCCACAAGCTCCTTTACCCACTGAGCCAGTTCACCAGCCCTTACTGCTGTTTTGACCAAATGTTCCGTTTCACCCAAGTGGGTCCTCAAAGGTCTTGGGGTTCAGAAGCAGCAGCCAGATGTCGCCACATCTGAGTCTGGCCAGACATGGAGTGGCATGTCCGTTGCATGTTTGTTGTGTGAAAGATCTGAATAACCCATGTTGCTGCAGGAGTCTGCCCTAGCTTCTGGGCTGCCTGGCTCCCTGGCTACTGTGAGCATATTGAAATGCGGGTCAGGTGTTCAGCTATTCATAGCTGCAGCAGGGGCTTAGCAAGAGAGGCTGGAGCCCCCGGGAGAGCCCAGGGAGGGCGGCTGGGAGCTGTGATCACAGCGAAGATTACAGGGCTTGTTAACCAGAAATCTCCCTCAGCAGATGGTCAGCAGGCGCCCAGGGCCCAACATGGACACAAAGCCCTTTCCTGCTGGGAATCACAACCCCAAGCCTGAAGCCTGGGAGGACCGGGTCCCAGGACGCAACACGGACAGTGGTGTGACTCTGCATTTGTTCAGCAGCTCCCCAAGCAAGGCGATCCATGCACGCAGGCACGCACGCATGCACGCAGTGTCTGCCAGCCTCCTGTCACCTCTCTGAGTTCCACAACTGTCCCCATTTCACCGAGAGGAGAGAAGGGCCAGTGGAGGGAAACGCTGTGCCTGAAGCCCCAATGCTTGCAGTGGACTGTAACTGGTGCCACCAGTCCCTGCTGGAGTCCAGATCAGTCGGCTCCAGGTGGAGAAAAGAGCCGTGTGTGTGTGTGTGTGTGTGTGTGTGTGTGTGTGTGTGTGTGTGCATGTGTTGTGCTTGTCAGGAAGCACATGTGGGCATAGATAGCTGATACATGTGGGCTGTTGTAGTGTCTCTCCCAACACACAAAAACAAAGCACAGCTCAGCTGAGGCTCATGAGACAGTCTGAGCTCAGCTCCCTGCAAGTGTGCCTTTTGCAGTTGAGAATCTGGTGCTTCTGTTTGGCCATTTTCTTCTGCTCCCTCTCATCTTCTCCTCCTATTCCTTCTTCTCCTCCTCCCCCTCCTCTTTCTCCTCCTCCTCTTCCTTCTCTTTCTCCCTCTCTCCTCTTAGTCCTCCTTCTTTAGTTTAAATCATGTGTTCGTGTGTTGGGTGTGTGTATACACATTCCCGTGAGAGATCAGATGACAACCTTGGGTGTCAGCCCCCCCTTTCCACTTCATTTGAAACAGAGTCTCTTATTACTCACCACTGAGCCTCTGGGAATTCTCCTGCCTCCACCACCCGTCTTACCCATGAGCACTGAGATTACAAGCACACACTACTGTGCCTAGTATTAAGTGGGTTCTGGGGATTTGAATCCAGGTCCTCATGCTTACGAGGCAAGCGTGTTACTCACTGAGCCATCTCCCCAGTTCCCATTTGGTCATTTCCAACCCCACCTTCTCCGCCAGTCTGTCTTCTTTTCTCCATGTGCTGGGCACTATGGTAAGTACCCATGAGCCCAGTGTGCTCAGTCAGCTCCATCTCTTGCAAAGTGATGCTTATGTAGTGTTTTTTCCCCAAGAGACAGATTGGAGGTTGAGATCGGAGAGAACGAGACAGTTATTCACAGTCACACAGCGGGCAAATGCCAAAGCTAAGAGCCAAGGAGGCGGCTGTGCTGTTTCTCCACCTGCTGTGACCACAGGAAGCCCGACACTGTCCCCAGATCAGCTTGAGCAGAAGCGTCATGAGTCCCCCGAGGGAGGCCGGACCGTCTGAGGACAGCGATGGGAGGTGAACTGACCTGCCTATTGCTCACGGTGCGTCTCAGAGTCGGTCTAGCAGCTGGGAGTCTCTGCCTACTCTCTCCCATCCCCCACGGTGGAGGTCCTCGACTGTGTACACATCCTTCCCTCCGAGCCTTTCCTCAGCATCTTCCCTCTGCACATGGCACCACTTGTTCAGAGCACACAGGCAGCATCTGAGCAAGGGCCCATGGGGCCTGAGTCGTATGTCTTTTCTCCATCTGTATGCCTTCCACATACGTCCATCCATCAATCAACCCATCCACCCACCCTACTACCCACCCGTCCACCATTCACCCACCCACCCACGCACTGTCCATCCGTCCATCCACCTATGCACTCCCCCATTCATCCGCCATCCATCTGCCCATTTACCCTCCCAGCATGCACCCATGCATCCATCCATTGTTGCATCAACCCATCCACCCATCACCCACCTACTTTCCATCCATCCACTTACCCAATATCCATCGGTCCACCCATCCGACACCCATCTATCCACTTAGCCATCCATCTGCCTACCCACCCGTCCATCCATCTATCCGTCCGTTTATCCATCTACCCATTATGTTCCCTCTTCTTCCTCCCACTCACTCATCTATTCGTCTCTCCTTGCACACATCCTCTATCCTCACACACTGCCCCCACTCCATCCTTCCCATCTATTCTACAAAAAACACAGAGCACATCACTCTGCCAGCTTCCTGCTTGAGTCTGGAGGCGAACTGGACGAGAAACAGAAACGGCCCTCAGCCCCTGATCTTGCGAAGAAAAAGGAAGACAACGGTTTAACTCAGTGTGGTCAGGCTAGAGAAGGTCCGGGAGCCAGCTGTGCAGAGCTGGAATCTGAGTTCGGCCCCGTCTCTGGCTGGCTTCCCTCAGTGGGTGAGCAAGTCTCTTCCTGGACTCCTTGTCTGTCTTTCACAGCTACAGCGAGACTTGGTGTAAGACAGTGGTCTTCAGTGGCTGGCCTTGAACCCTGGCTCAGGGAGGAAGCTAAGGACAGGTGGTGTCTGTGTTCCTGGCATTGAGGTTCAACCTCGCTGCCCTCCACCAGGAAGCTTGCACCTGCCGGCTGGCTTATCTCGGGGAGCTGGCCTCCCTGGCCCTTCACTAACTTGGAATTAGAACCCATTTTTAATTCCTCTAGAGGAGCAAGCTTTGGCCATGAAGCAGCTCTGTTCCTGCAAGCCACCTGGCAGATCCCGCCTTTCTAATCCACCCCAGGGGCCTTGCCTGATTGTCTCCCTTCTGGCTGGCCTTCCAGAAACCCCAGGGCAGGGAGCATGGAAGCATGCACATGCTTGGAGGAGGCTGAGCAGAGTCAGGGTCAGAGAGTCCACGTCCCACCCCACGAAGAGTCCACACTTCCTCTCTGCCTTCTCCCAAGAAGGGCGCCCTCTCGGCTGATGGTGGTGCAGCCTGGTCCTACCCAGAATGCTCCCAGAACCAACACACTGAGCTGTGGCCACAGCAGACTGGCAGCCCAGCTCACCTCCAGTCTGGGGATTAGTGGCTGTGTGATGCCAACCTTCTCTGCACCTAGGAATCGGACTACAAAAGACCTCTTCAGCTAGCTGACCTCAGACAAATTGCTGTCTCTCTCTGAACCTCAGTTGTCATCAGGACCCAGGAGGACACAAGCTCATTGGGCTGTTATGGAGATTAGAAGTCCATATGGAGAGAGGCTGGGGGGCTGGGGTGGGGACGGAACATGGGCGAGAACTGCCATGCTGGCATTGTCTGAACCCTGCTGCTTCTGTCTCTTTTCCTCCCGTTTTGTTTCGTTTTGACATAGGGTCTCGCTCTGCAGCCCGGACCTCAAGATCCCCCTGCCTCAGCCTCCTGCACGCTGCAATTTGATCCCAGACCCCTTCCCTCCGGTGCCTCCCCACTGGTCCTCTCCTTCCCACCCCTCCCGTCCATCACACCGCGATCACCCTCGGGGCTCCTGTCCAGTTCTGGCAGTTTCCTAGACTCCGTGGACTTATTTTAAGACTCACACATTCCGAATGGGTCGCTCCTCAGACAGTGAGTCTCATCTGTCACATGGTGGGACGCGGCTGTACCGTCATGCCGTGGTCTCAGCTTCATTAACACGGAGCCCTGGCTGGGATGTGCGTCCAGTGCGGTTGGAGAGACAGTGATTGGATCTTTAGCTTGCGGGTCCTGTGTGGAGTCATGGAAGCCGTCAGCCTTGTCCTCACACCTGCTGTGTCTGTCTGTCTGTCTGTGTGTGTGCATCGGTGGGGCCAGTGCTCAGTGTCTGGCGTCTTCTTCAACCCCTCTCCCTTAGTTTAGAGGCAGGGCCTCTCACTGATGCTGGAGCTCACTGAGTCAGCTGGGCTGGCTGGCCAGGGAGCCCGAGAAGCTTCCTGCCTGAGTCTCCGAGTCACCACCGAAAATATATGTATAAAATATACGTATACGGAGATGTATAAAATACAGCTCCAGGCCTGGCTTTTTCACGGGTCCTGGGGATTCGAACTCAGGTATTATGCTTGCTCAGCCAACACCTAACCCCCGGAACCATTATCTCAGGCCCTGGGATCACCACTTATTAAACGCTGAATTTAACTTTAGCCCAAGCCACGTTTTCCATGGGGTGGTCGGGCAGGGTTGACCCCTAACCTAAAATGAGGTGGCCAGAAGCTCCTGCTGTGACCCCGAGCTCAGCGGGAGACCGAGGGTTCAGGCTACTCTGTCACTTGGGGCTTGAACGACATTCAGTTGAGAGACACCAGCTTCCGTCGCCTGGATCACTATCATGGCTTCTCTTGACGGTTTTCACACTCCAGAGAGTGGGGCTTTATGGGGGCCTTTCATTTTTTTTGTCTCTTTTTTCAACTTAAATTTACCCTCGATCTAAGAAGCCCTGGCTATGAAATCATGGCTTTCAGTTTCCCATTCTTTTTCTTCCTTCGTCTCCCACCTCCTCCCTCCCCCACTTCCTCCCTCTCTCCCTCCATTCCCCCTTTCTCCTTCCCTCCATCCTTCCCCACCTCCTTCCTTGAGCCTAATCTCATTCTGTAGCCCAGGTTCATTCACAGTCCTCCTGCCTCAGTCTCCCGAGTACACATCACCACACCCGACATAGATTCCTTCTTAAGTGGGCCGTGGTGTCGCATACCTGTAATCTCAGCACTTTGGTGGCAGAGGCAGGAGGATGGCTACAAGTTTAAGGCCAGCTTGGGCTACAGAGCGAGGCTCTGTCCCAGCCCTGTTCCTGCAGAGTTATTTTTTTCTTGTTTGTTAAACCAAGCTGTAACGATAAAAAAGACATTCAGAATGCCACACTGGGAATAGCAGTCACGTTTCCTTTGAACACACATTGAAGGAACCACGCAGTCCCTGCTTAGCTCCTTCATTGGCTCAGGCACCGGATCAGGCCTGGTGCCTCTGCCTGCCGCTGAAGGCACACCAAGGGTTAACATCCATCTCCCATTCTTTTTGACATGGCCTAGCCTGGGTTCCTGGGGATGGTCTGCAGATTCCCTTGAGCAGTGACCTTGGGCCCCCAGCGAGGGGTACCAGGAGACAGCTCTAAACACCTCCAAGCTCCCAACCAGCTTCCTTAATTGGCACCTTTCTGTTCTGCCTTAAATTAATCAAAGCCAGTCCGATATTAATACTGTAAGGGGAATTAAAATCATGCATCGCATTAAAGATGTAATTTAAAATTAATAACTCATAATTATTTATCATGGCGTATCAGTAGAGCCATGAATTTTCCCTTCCAACCCAGCACACAGTCCCCTGCCTTTGCTTTTAATAGCATCTAGACCGTCGCGCATCCAACCCTAGGTCCTGCAGACACCCAACCTGAGAGGCGTAATTCATTTAATTTAATTTTGGGGGGCTTAATTGTGGTAAATCACTACTTAAGAAAAGACATCTATTTGAAAGGACAAATTGGGATAATTTAATAAGAGCCGGACTGGGGAAGCACAGGGCTTAATGATGCTTTCTGGGTTGTGACTACAGAAGCCACCTCCTCTTCCACGCACTGTCCGGAAGGGCTGGATTCTGCTTCCTGGTCTTTAAAACAGCACTACACCCAAAATGTTTCACAGTAGAAAAGTCTCGTGTGCCTCTACATACGGGATCCAGGCTAATAAACATTGGTTTTTTTCCACCTGCTGGAATACTATGCAGTCATGTAAAAGAATGGAGGAAGATAGGTACAGTGATGTTGGAAGACTTGCCAGGATAGAGAATGCAAAACAAGACAGAAATACACCACAGTGCTGAAAAGGCATATAGTGCAATGTATATACATATATCTATATCTACATACATGTGTGCTTATGTATACATATGTATACATTCACATACTTACACCTATAAGCAGTATATATAATTTATATATAACATATAAATAACATTTGTGTATTATATATATACATGTGTGTGTGTGTGTATATATGTGTGTGTATATACATATGTGTGTGTGTATATATACACATATGTGTGTGTGTGTATATACATATGTGTGTGTGTATATATACACATATGTGTGTGTGTATATATACACATATGTGTGTGTATATACATATGTGTGTGTGTATATATACACATATGTGTGTGTGTATAGATACATATGTGTGTGTGTGTATATATACATATGTGTGTGTGTGTGTATATATGTGTGTGTGTGTGTATAGATACATATGTGTGTGTGTATATATACATATGTGTGTGTGTATATATGTGTGTGTGTGTGTGTATATATATATATGTGTGTGTGTGTATATATATATACATATGTGTGTGTGTGTATATATATACATATGTGTGTGTGTATATATATAAATATGTGTGAGTGTGTATATATATATACATATGTGTGTGTGTATATATATACATATGTGTGTGTGTATATATACATATGTGTGTGTGTATATATATATATACATATGTGTGTGTGTATATATATATACATATGTGTGTGTGTATATATATATACATATGTGTGTGTGTATATATATATATACATATGTGTGTGTATATATACATATGTGTGTGTATATACATATGTGTGTGTGTATATATATATACATATGTGTGTGTATATATATATACATATGTGTGTGTGTATATATACATATGTGTGTGTGTATATATATACATATGTGTGTGTGTATATATATACATATGTGTGTGTGTATATATATACATGTGTGTGTATATATACATATGTGTGTGTGTGTATATATATACATATGTGTGTGTGTATATATATACATATGTGTGTGTGTGTATATATACATATGTGTGTGTGTATATATATATACATATGTGTGTGTATATATATACATATGTGTGTGTGTGTATATATACATACGTATATATATGTGTATATCCATCCTGTGTGGTCTAGGGCACAGTGACAAGCGAGAGAAGTCCATACGTGATTTGTACAGATGCAGTTCTGGCCATGAATGTTCGCAACCCGTAATTGGTTGACTCTGTGGGTGTGGAAACCATGGATTGGAGGGCCAACAGTGCACACATAATTATTTACGTAGTCTAGAACATTCCTGAGGAGAAGTGCAGGAACGGATAATACTGCCGGCTGTCTAGGGCTGTCAGGCTGTGGAAGACGGGAATGAGCGTTCGGACCTTCGCGTCCTCTGTGTCTTCCAGATGTTGCATCACCTGGAGGCATCACACACTTAAAGGATGAGAAATAAAGCAGGGCGCTGAGGAGAATTCCCAGCACCCACATCAAAATCCAGGCATGGGTGGGTGCTTGTGCCTGTGACCCCAGTACTGGGGTGTGGTAGACAGGTAGATCCCCAGAGCTCGCTGGCCAACCAGCCTGGCTTAAACGGCAAGCTTTGGTTCAGTGAGACACCCCCCACCCACTCCCCACCCACAGCTGGAGGGAATAAAGACCCTCAATGTCCTGGCCTGACCTCCGCATGACACGTACGGGCAGGACACCCGCACGGTTCCATTTGTGCAAAATACATGCATAATCACAAACAGAAAGGAATTAGAAGAAAAGAATTGCGAACCTGGTCTCCCCGTACCTCACACACCCCTCTTGTTCTTTTCCATGTCCCCTTTCTCTTTGGAGACAGGGTCTTGCTGTGTATCCAGGCTGGTCTTGAACTCCTGATCCTTGTGCCTCGCCCTCCTGAGTGCTGGGATTGAAGTGTACACCGCCATGCCCAGCTCTGGGCGCCATCTCTACCTCCCATTGTCGCATGTGCTGTGCGTCCCTTCTGGGCTTGGTTCTGGCGACAGCCTTGCGAGCTGGGCCTCTCTGGCAGTCTACAGCTTTATGGCAATGTATCCGACAAAGG
Source organism: Cricetomys ansorgei (assembly GCA_026225945.1). Taxonomy (NCBI): domain Eukaryota; kingdom Metazoa; phylum Chordata; class Mammalia; order Rodentia; family Nesomyidae; genus Cricetomys; species Cricetomys ansorgei. The sequence goes on along the minus strand of JAMJFZ010000818.1, from coordinate 3,714,138 downwards.
CACGAGAACCCTAGACACAGCGGCTCACGGCCCGAGGCACTGGAGCACCACACTGTGCTGTCCCTGCATCCTTCTGTCAGTCCGTATGCTTTGATGCAACTGAAGGGTGTCTGCAGACACCCCACCCCACCAACTCCTTTAGCCTGTGCCTCCTAAACAGAAGCCGTGTCTGGTTAACAAGCAGCTTAACGCACAGCTCTAAAGAGGACCGTTTGTTGCATTCCATCAAATGCCTACTCTTGAGCAACCAAACCTCTAGCCCAGGGGTTCTCAACCTTCCTAACGCCGTGACCCTTTAACACAGTTCCTCGTGCTGTGCAGACCCCCAACCATAAAATTATTTTTGTTGCTACTTCATAACTGTAATTTGCTACTGTTAGGGATCACGATGTAAATATCTGATATGCAGATGGTCTTAGGTGACCCCTGTGAAAGGGTCGCTCGACCCCCCCAAAGGAGTCGCGACCCACATGTTGAGAACCGCTGCTCATGAGCACCCAGGCTGTAAAAACAACAGCCAACCGTTTTCAATCCCTAGGGGTCCCAGGGACGATGCGGGGTTTGAAGCCAGCTACGACTTGCTCTAAGAACAGTCCCACAGACGGCGGCTTGACTTCATTTTCCTTTTCTATCCCTGTGTGTGGACACAGCCCTCATTGATCTATCTTATCCATTAAGGTAGGGTCTCTCACTCAAACCCAGAGCACAAAGAAACGGCCGGTCTTGCTGGCCAGCTTGCCCTGGGGATCCTGTATCTCCTGTATCTTCCCAGGCTGCCACACCCACCTGGCATTTACATGGCTTCTGAGGATTCAAACTCTGGTCCTTGACTTAGGTGGTAAGAGCTTTAACACCGAGGTATCTCCCCAGCCTGGTGCTGACTTCAGGAAGGAGCCTGGTATACAGTAGGTGCTCAGACAATGTTGAGATGTGGACAATTCACCTAGCTCTCTGGCAAATGGGTCCTAGAGGGGAATGGGGTTTGTCTGGTTTTTTTTTTCCAGAACTCCAGGGACACCTGTGCCAGGAGGCCTGGTCCTTGCAGCCGGCAGTGGCAGCTGGTGGCAGTGCTGGCCACGCTGGGACTCGAACTTGTGAGCAAAGCTGACACATTTGGGCTCTCTTGCCTCCTGCGGGCTGCAGCAGGAAGTGGAGGTGAGGGGGATCCATGTAAGGACTGGTCTGGGAGAGGAAAGAAATCATTTTCATCTTCACGGAGGAGGTGGCCGCAGCAGGGGGGTCGTGCTGGGTCCAGAGCCCCGCTTCCCAGGCCGCCCGGGAAAGGCTGGAGCCGGGCAAAGTCCTTCCCAGCTCACGGTTCTTCTGCATGGAGTCCATGGGTTGGTCAAGGGCAAAAAGAGGCAGCCACCCCCATCCTCCCCATCCCTCCCCCCCAAGCTCCAGTGTCCAGAGAGAAGACAAGACCAAAGTTTCTGCCTCCAGCACTTAGGGTACCTCAGATAAAGGAATGGACTTCCTCAGCCATGTTCTCGGGTCTCCCGGGGCCTGGGGCTTAGATTCTATACCCTAACATTCTGTCTTCCTGTGGCATTCACACATCCAAGAAAGCAATTACTGAGTGACAGCTGTATACAGAAGTCACCAGCTTATCTGTGAATCTGCTGACTCCCCCGTAGCGCAGATAGTGGAGCCAACTGTATGCGAACCGTCATCTTCTTTCTACAGGAACCCAGGGGGGCACACGCTCTTCAGAGCGTCTGCTCTTAACGGTTGCAAAGTGGGAGAGGGGCATCGCAGGCTGAGCCCCTCGGTGTTTTCAAAGCCGATGTCATTTTATGATGGAACCAGTTTTGGAAGGTCCCTTAGTCATCCATTTGCCAACCATTCCTGACAACGTCTACTGCACGCCACACAGTGTTCGGGGAACGAGGAGGTCTGCAATGAACACCCCCCTCCCCCAACAACAACTCTGCTCCCCTGGCTCACATGAGCAGAATTTTCTGGGTGTTAGAAGGGGTTGGTGGGGGTGATCGGGATGAAGGGGAGGCAGAGGAGGGAGTGGACAGCTGGGTTTTTATGTAGGGGGGGAGAAAGGGTTACAGTCTGCCATGAAAGAAGGGAACGGCCAGTGCAAAGGTCCTGGGGCGCAATCCAGGAAGAGCGAGGCAGGAATGGCTGAAATGCGCTGGAGGCAGGAACAGATGAATAGTGGGTGATGGGATGGGGGACCAGAGGGGGCAGACCCCTTGTGACACGGGAGACCAAGAGGGGCATGGCCCGATTTATTAGTTTAACAGGAGCCCACTAGTGGCTGTGGGGAGATGACTGCTAGGGAGCCATGGCCTAATAGAGTCTACTGCAGGGGTCCAGGAGGAGACGCTGGTGGCTCAGACCAAGGGGGTGGCGGTGGGGTGGAGAAGAGTGAGCAGAATTGACTTTTTTTTTGCTTGTCTATTTATTCCTTCCCTTGTTTATCTAATCAGTCAATCATGAGTGAGAAATAGGAAAAAGTGAATAAACCAGATCACTCAGGCCACGTGGGAGCGTGGGAGCTAAAAACCCAGCAAGCACGCCATGAGGCGGCAAGCACAGGACTGGCTTCAGTGGAGAAACTGAGGCACACAGAAGATACTCGGCTGGTTCACAGCGCATCCCTGGCAGAGAGAGAGAGTGAGAGAACTCAGCCTGCATCTCCCTGCTCCCTGCTGAGTTTCCCTAGCTCCCCTCCAGGGCTGCCATGGTTTATGACCCCCGAAGCCCCTCGGAGCCCCTCATCCTGTGGCCCGGGGCCCCCCGGAGTCGGGCGCCTCCCTCCCGGTTGAGCCTGCAGCGGCCGATCGATCGCATGTGCTGCCCCGATATCCCGTCTCATTAGGCCTTCGTTTTCATCTCCCGGCTCCCTGGCAGCCTTCAAATTATCCCATAAAATTTATTTACTATTTCATGAATACATAAGCAGCAGGCAGGCACAAGCTTTTTATATATTTACACTGTATATATTTCACGGGAGACTTATAGCTGTCTCTAAGGCAGAGAGGGGGAGAGAGAGGAGCGAGCAGACGGAGCTGGCAGCTGGCGGCAGAGGGAGGGAGGGAGAAAGGGAGGGAAGCAGGAAGCACAGGGCGCCTGAGTTGGAGCCCACGGTGGCCACAGCCACACCCGGCCCAACCTGGGGCCCTGAGGCTGCTGGGCTCCAGAAGGACATTCCTCCTGGGGAAGTAGAGGCAGGACGGGGGACCTGGAACGGGGGGGGGGCAACTGGAGACTCAGTACACGGGTTCAGGGGTGTGTCTGATCAGTGGCTAGTGGTGTCGCCTTTATCCTGGCTCCAGGGCAAGCTGTAGCCCTTGTTACAGCCTGAGCCCTCATCCTGGTGATAGACTGACTCTTGATCCTAGTCATAGACTGAGCCATGATCCTGGTTACAGACTGACCCCTGGTCCTAGTCATAGACTGAGCCTTGATTCTGGTTACAGACTGACCCCTGGTCCTAGTCATAGACTGAGCCTTGACCCTTATTATAGCCTAATCTTTGACCCTGGTTATAGACTGAACCTTGATCCTGGTTACAGCCTGAGCCTTGACCCTTATTATAGCCTAATCTTTGACCCTGGTTATAGACTGAACCCTGACCCTTGTTATAGACTAAGCCCTGACCTTTGTTACAGTCTGATCCCTGACCCTGGTTATAGACTGAACCCCAATCCTTGTTACAGCCTGAGCCCCAATCTTTGTTATACACCACTCACAATCCAAACTCTTGTCTTTTTCTTCTTTTTTTGTGTTTGTGTGTATGTGTGTGTGTGTGTGTGTGTGTATGCATGCGTGAATGTGTGTGGGCACACATGTATGCCAGTGCACCTGCATGTGTGTGTGTAAGCCTGAGGCTGACGTCAGGGATCTTCCTTGATTGCTCTCCCACTTTGTAGGTATGGAGGCAGGGTCTCTCACTGAACCTGGAGCGCTTCATTTCAGCTAAGTAGACCGGCCAGCCTGCTCTGGGGCTCCCTGTCGTGCTTGCCTCCTGTGTGCTGGAGTTACAGGCAGGCAGGCTGCTGTGTCGGCCTGTCTTTATGAGGCTTTGATATGGGAGCTGGGGATTGGACTCAGGTCCTCATGCCTAAGCAGCAAGCATTTCACCCACTGAGCCACATCCCCAGGTCCCTACCTTCATTTT